>JANAVB010000198.1:2530924-2724632 GCA_029216955.1 Iris pallida | reverse complement strand
AATGTAATATAGCCAAGCTCTGGCACCATCAACCAACCCGCCTTGATGAGCAAAACACGTCGTTGCATTGCCCACATGCAACTGATCGTAACCAAATTGACGAGCAAATCTGCTCGAAAGATATGGCTCTAGATATGTGATGTTGTCACGGCGGCAAATTAAATGAGATGGCCTGATTCTCTTTAGCCATTCATGTTGGACATCATCCAACTCATTAGCACCAACGCCGTCAATCAATCTCCCGGGCATGGTCTCATAACCAATAGGGGGAGGAACACAGGTGAAGCTCCATAGTTCTCCCCTGTTCAAGATGGTTCTGCAATCGGTTAAAGTGTCATATCTCTATTTCGGTATGTGCTTGTACCTTTCAAGGAAAGTATCATCTGGCCTAGCCATCCCAGCACTCATCAGTGATTCAAAATGTAGAAGCAGCCATCCAAACAAGTATGTAAAGGGCATTTCTACCCGAGGAAAGGACGTTAGGCTCTTCCGTGCCAATTCGAACATCCTATCTGTGTATGCCCTTAATCCGGCATTCAGACGGCAGGTCATTGTCGTTAATAGATCCATCTTATACCCAAAAACCAGACGGACTGCTGCGAAGACGACTCCTCTGTGCATCCTGTCTGCCGAACAGGTGCCAGGAACTACGAATTTCCTCAGCCAAAGAGATATAAATCCGGCCAGATGACCTTCAACGGACAATTCTCGACCACCCTGCTTAATATAGGTTTCTAACCTATCACCGGCCTTGTAGCTGTCGATGTCTTCTTCGACGACAATGTCATCATGATTAGTCTCCCAGATTAATCTGTTAATCTCGGCTTGACTCAAGGGCTTAAATTTACCGACATACTGCTCGGTCTTTTTCTTCTTTTGAACTTCGTCAGTGCGGCCTTGAAACAAATAAGCCATCCACTTCGAAGAATAGCAATTGGAGTCCCCCTCTCCACCTTGTCCCTTATAAAAAGCTTTACAGATGCTGTAATGACACATTAATTCTTCAAATACATAAAGAATTAGTGGGTTGGCTGTAGAAATCTTATTCATTTCGTCAACAAAAGGGATATATTCTTCATATGGCAAATCTGCCGTTGGTAGCTGAGATATATATGCCATTTCATGAAGGGCGAATCCCATCTCGCCCTTTGGAGTCATGAAGGTGCCGGTCCGATAGTTATATCTCTCCGCTAATGCCAAAAACAGATCCGGGTTTGGTTTGAAACCATAAGCAGTACACTTAATGGCATCATATAAACCTATCGCCTTCAACTGTGCACCGAAGTTCTGCAAAATCCATCTCACTAGAGCAGTCCATCTAGTGTTCTCTGGATTTACTAGACCAGTCAGCCTCATTGACTGTTTTGGGTAGATGGCATTCTTTAATTGAGCAAATTCGTTGGCAAAAATTGGGACTCTGACTGGCTTCAGCAGTGCCGAGTCCTCAGGAGGGATGGTGGCAGGTAACAGTCCTCGCAGAGATGTGACATATGGTTCAGTACCACTGTGGAACCTTCCTTGACGATATCCAATCCACCCAGCCTTAGCTTGTCGGGATGGAGTAATATCCCACTTCATCTGTCTTTGCTGGCCCGAATGGAATAAACGGGCTATGTTGATACTCTTTGTCAAACCAGTCAAATACATAGGCTGATTTACATCACCATCCCTATAGTAACTGTATGATACTTTGTCCAGAGCAGGCTGGGAGTTCATATCAATAGCATCTCCAAAAAGGAATGCTGGCTTCAAATGGGCAACACCATCTACACTCTGTAACGGCAGTCCACTCATCAGGTTCAGCAAAGTATCATCTTCCTGATTGGTCAACAGAGCTATTCTTGTGGAAGGTCCGTCAAATTGGGGAAAACGAACATGTGATAGATCACTTCTATAATTATTTCCCATACTTCCTTCAAATTCTGCCTCCTGAGCCAGAATATCCACTGCAAATGAAGAATAAAGTATTAAAAATCTTCAATGTCAAGAGATGATACAGCTCAACATACGCTCAGTTTTTACTAAGCGTACAGCTCAACATACGCTCAGTTTTTACTAAGCGTACAGCTCAACATACGCTCAGTTTTACTAAGCGTATAGCTCAACTTACGCTCAGTTTCTACTAAGCGTATGGCAGACTCAAGGTTCAGCATACGCTCAATTTTCTTTAAGCGTATGGTAGACTCAAGGTTCAGTATACGCTCAATTTTCTTTAAGCGTATGGTAGACTCAAGGTTCAGTATACGCTCAGTTTTCTTTAAGCGTATGGAAGACTCAAAGTTCAGTATATGTTCAGTTTATCTTAAGTGAATGATTTTAAAAGTTCAATTTATGATCAGTTTGAGCGTATCAGCGTATGGTTGACAAGATGATCATCAAAAATATGCTAACACAGGAGTTAGCGTATCTCAATGAGACAAATTGCCATAGCATATTCTTTTAAGATAGCGTATTTTGGTATCTCTATCAAAAATACGCGTATCTTACAGATATACGCTCCAAACATATTTTTCGTAAAAAAACGAAAAACATGGAATACGGCTAAACCCTAAAGAGGGAAGCGTATTTGCTGACGTATTGACCCTAAAGAGGGATACGTTTTCTGAGTTTTGTTCTAACCAGAGCCCTAAAAAGGGGAATAGTTATTTGTTCATCATCTTCGACCTCACCATAAAGAGGTTTCAATGGCCGTTCACTGCGTGAAATACGCTGACTGGCCGTCTTCTTGGTGGTGGCAGTGTCGACGGCAGGATGAGATGACTCTTCAGGGGCTTTCCCCTTTCCTTTCGCAGCAGCATCAACCTTGGGTGCCATTAATGGAGATGGAGTTGAAGACGAAGAAGAAGAAGAAAGATCTTGAGTTTCTGAAAGCTCTTTTCTCTATCGAAGGCAAAAGCTGTGGTAAAGAAATAAAATAGGTTTTTGAAGACCTATTTATAGAAGAAAGGAAGAAGTTCAACCGGCGGATATTCTTTAAACAAAATCCCTAAAGATTTGCACTGATATTGAGGAAGATAACAAACTCATGCCAGCGTGTCAGGACTTATTCTCACTTTAAAGTTCAAAGTAATTTCGAACTTTTGAAATTCATAAAGTTCGAAAACTTTGAAGGGGGTCTTGTAGGGTGTGAAAATTATGACACGCTGACATGAGACTCAGTCCAAGTCATACGCTCAAAGTCATACGCTCAGTCCAAGCCATACGCTCAAAGCCATACGCTCAGTCCAAGCCATACGCTCAAGGCTATACGCTCAGTCAAGGCCATACGCTTATCTAAAGGCCGTACGCTCAGTGAATATTTTATTATTTTTTGAGATGACAGCACAGCATGTATTTAATAAAGGATGAATCTGACACTTCGTCTTTCGTGCAAAGATAGCTGTCCAATGGAGACTAGTCGTCGTATAGGTTTTCGAAGAGTCGGTTTTGTCTTTTACGAAGACAGCTCAGCATCTCTCATAAATGTAAAAGCCATCATTACTGTCAGTTTTGACAGTCTGTCAGCCATCATATCCGTAATCACGACGCTCGAGAAGATTTTGTCAGTTATTGGAAGATATGGCGTATCAAAGAAGATTGATGATGGCCACGTGTCTACTTATTCAAACATGCTACGTGTCTACTTATTCAAACATACAACTCCTTCCCAACAAAGTGAGCGTATGGATCTCATACGATTCCTTCCCAACAAAGTGAGCGTATGGATCTCATACGACTCCTTCCCAACCAAGTAAGCGTATGGATCTCATACGACTCCTTCCCAACCAAGTGAGCGTATGGATTCCATACGACTCCTTGTCAAGTGAGCGTATAGTTTCCATACGACTCCCTGTCAATAATGTGAGCGTATCAGCTTTATATGGCTCTACGCTGTCCAAGTAAGCGTATGCAAGACATGTGCCTTCAAAAGCTAGCGTATGACTCTTCTTCTAAAGCAGCGTATCACAGCAGTTGTGTCCAGGATGATCTTTCAACGTGCAGTTAACACACGTTCTCACGTATTCTGCACTCAGTTATCCACTTCTTCAGAAGTTATGCAACGTGGCATTCATGCCATCAATCTCTCCTGAATATGCTCTACTACTTTCAACCGCACGCTAAATGTGTCTCCATCAGAATTTGCCACGCGTCCCTGCAGTTATGCACACGTCAAGTAACTACCTGAGTGTATGCTTAAGGACAGTTATCCTGAACTCTATAAAAGAGAGTTTCTTCATCTTCATCAGACACTACAGTCAATTTCAGAGAGAACAGAGAGATTGCCCAGTTGCTGTCCGAGTTCTTCAAAGTTCGAGTTTTCTTCATCGCATCGTCCAAGGGATAAAGTAATCGTCTTCTAGATTAGATTCCTACAGTTGTAATTTTCTCAGATACAAAATAAATAAAGTGAATTTATTTATGGAAAATAGATGCTATCTTGATCACAGCAACTTTTCCTTTCTTTACGAAATCTTGAATCAGGTGGTACTTGCGCTCAATGTGTTTACCTGTCTTATGGGCTCGTGGTTCCTTCGAGTTTGCAACTACACCACTATTATCACAATCAAGTGTAATAGACTTAGGCAAACTAGGTACCACATCCAAGTCCAATAGAAAGTTTCTTAGCCAAACCGCTTCTTTGGATGCCTCAGAGGCTGCCACATACTCGGCTTCCATGGTGGAATCAGCAATATATTTTTGCTTGATACTCCTCCACACAATGGCTCCACCTCCCAAAGTAAATACATAACCTGAGGTAGATTTCCTGGAATCCCTATCTGACTGAAAATTTGAGTCTGTATACCCCAAGGGAACTAAACTATCTGCCTGGTAAACTAGCATATACTCTTTAGTCCTTTTCAGATACTTCAAAATATGCTTTATGGCAGTCCAGTGCTCTTGTCCTGAGTTAGACTAATATCTGCTGACCATGCCTACGGCAAAGCAGATGTCTGGTCTCGTACATAGCATTGTATACATTAAGCTTCCTACTGCTGAAGCATAAGGAACTGCCTTCATGTTCTTTATCTCTTTAGGTGTCCTTGGACACTGCTCCTTTGATAGAGCAATTCTATGTCTAAAAGGTAAGAAACCTTTCTTAGAATTTTGCATACTAAAATGAGTTAGTACAGTATCGATATAGGAAGCTTAGGATAAGCCCAACATCCTTTTCTTGCGATCTCGTAGAACTTTGATCCCAAGTATGTGACCTACTTCTCCCAAGTCCTTCATATCAAATTGTTTGGATAACATACCCTTACATCAGATAACACCTTCACATTATTTCCAATGAGCAAGATGTCATCCACATAAAGTACTAGGAACACCACCACGTTTCCGTCACACTTTCTGTATACACATGATTCATCCTGACATTGATCAAATCCATAGGATTTTATCACCTGATCAAAACATAATTCCAAGATCTGGAAGCTTGCTTAAGTCCATAAATGTACTTCTTGAGCTTACAAACCAGATGCTCTTAGCCCTTTTCAATGAACCCGTCTGGTTGCTTCATATAGATGTCTTCCTCAAGACTTCCATTAAGGAAAGCTGTCTTGACATCCATTTACCAAATCTCATAATCGAGATGAGCTGCAATAGATAAAAGAATCCGGATAGACTTAAGTATGGCAACTGGAGAAAAGGTTTCCTCATAATCGATACCCTCTCTTTGAGTAAAACCTTTTGCTACAAGCCGAGCTTTAAAGGTTTCAACCTTACCATCTGATCCTCTTTTACTCTTATAGACCCACTTGCATCCAATGGCTTTTACACCAACGGGTGGTTCTACAAGCTCCCAGACCTGAGTAGAATCCATAGATTCTATTTCAGATATCATTGCTTTTTGCCAAGACTCTGCATCTTTATCTTGGAGTGCTTCATTGTAGGTATATGGATCATAATCTTGCTCCTCAGGGACGAAGACTGACGACTCTCCCAAGAACATATATCTATCAGGTTGTATCACAACCCTCCCACTACGACGAGGTACTATCGGTTGTGGTGTAACATTTGTGACACGTTATGCAGTTATTTGTGGTTCATCCTCTTGTACTGTTGGTACTGAAGTACTTGGTGTCTTACCTCTCAGTTCTTCTAGAACAACTCTACTTGTGGGTTTATAGTTCATCACATAGTCTTCCTCTAAGAATCGGGCATTGGTGCTAACAATGACCTTCTGATCCTTAGGACTATAAAATAAACCTCCTTTGGTTCCTCTTGGATAGCCTACAAACAAGCGTACTTCTGTACGAGATTCCAACTTATCTGCTTTTCCATTCAGCACATGTGCTGGACTACCCCAAATACGAACATGTTTCAGACTAGGCTTACGCCCAATCCACAACTTTGTGGGACTAAGAGGTAGTGACTTAGAAGGAACCAAGTTCAAAATATAAGCTGCAGTCTCTAAGACATATCCCCAAAACGAATCTGGTAAATCCGAATAACTCATCATTGATCTAACCATCTCCATAAGAGTTCTATTCCTTCTTTCGGCTACACCATTCTGCTGGGGCGTTCCAAGTGTAGTCAATTGGGATCCAATCCCAGCCTCTGATAAATAATCCCTAAACTCTCTAAAGAGGTACTCGCCACCACGATCTGATCGTAATGACTTGTTACATTTTCTATGACGTTTTTTCGTTTCAGCCTTGTACTCTTTGAATTTCTCAAAGCACTCAGACTTACGGCGCATCAAATAAATATATCCATACCTTGAATAATCGTCAATAAATGTGACAAAATATTCAAAGCCACCTCTAGCTTGGATAGTCATGGGTCCACACAAATCAGAATGAACCAATTCCAACACATCTTTGGTCCTATACTCCTTTGCCGTAAAAGGCTTTTTGGTCATTTTACCTTCCAAGCAGGATTCACAGACTGGTAGTGCCTCCACTTCTAATAAACTCAAAGGTCCACCTTTAACCAGTCTTTGAATCCTTCTTAGGTTAATATGCCCCAATCGTAAGTGCCAAAGATATGTTTGGTTCATACAAGAAGGTTCTTTTCTCTTATTTAAGTTAGATGACGTATTATTCATTTCCATAAGTTGCATTGTGAAAGAAATAGGATTAATGGCATACAGATTATCAACTAATGCACCAGAACAGATAAAATATTTATTCTTTCTAATAACAATATTGTTATTAAAATAAACTGAATATCCATCCTTAACTAATATAGAAACAGAAACTAAATTTCTTCTAAGTGAAGGTGCATAAAGACAATCTCTCAATGTCAAAGACTTATTTCTACCAAAAGATAAAGTAACATCTCATAATGCAACGACCGATACTTTTGTAGCATCACCCATGAACAAGCATATCTCTCCATCACTAAGTTGTCTGATTTCCTGGAACCCCTACAATGTATTGCAGACATGATTAGTGGCTCCTGTATCTACACACCAGGTGCCGGTAGATAACACCTCTAAACATGTTCTAACTACTATTAAATGAGATATACCTTCTTTGTTCCCTTGTTTGAGAAGTGGACAATCAGTCTTCCAATGTCCTGACCCTTTGCACTTGAAATATTTGCCTTTCGGCTTTTTTTCACCGCGCCTTGAGGTCCCATGCCCTTCTTTGCTGAGTTTATCTATTTCTGAATGTTATTCTTCTTCTTACCGCCTTTTGGCTTAGAAGTAGAAGCCTTTTCAGAAACAAAAATATGACCATTCTGTCTAAAGAGAGATTCAGCATCCTGTAGCTCTTTTGCAAGTTCTGCCAAACTGTACAACTTTTTGTTCATGTTGTAATTAAGATAAAAATTGTCAAAACTTTTAGGCAGTCCCGAGAATGATATCGACCTGGGATTTCCCATCGATTTCAGCTCCAAGGATCTCCATCTCATTCATATGACCCATCATCTTGAGAACATGATCCCTTACTGGTGTACCCTCAGGCATTTTTGTATTCATCAAATATTTCATAGCAAACTGCATAGCTGCTCTACTCTGATGTCCGAAGAGTTTCTTGAGATTATACATCATGTCATAAGCTGTGGCCATGGCCTGATGTTGATGTTGCAGTACATTTGACATAGATGCCAGAATGTAACACCGCGTCATCTCATTTGCCTTTTTCTACTTCTTATAAGCCTTTTTGACCTCTTCATCAGAGTTAGCATCAGGCTTAGGTGGACATTCCTTAACAAGTACATATTTGTACACCTTAGCAGTCAGAACAATGTTCAAATTACGTTTTCAGTCAATATAATTAGGTCCAGTAAGTTTGTTTTCTTTAAGAATCACCAAAAGTGGACTAAAAGAACCCATTTTTGAAATTCGGAGAATCACATAAATAAAATTATGTAGGGCAAAAAAAACTTTTTAAATTAATTAAATATTGATTCCCTCAAAACAATAATAAGAAATTCACCAATACCTTGAACACCATGAATTTAGCATGCCACGATAGTGTGGACGTATACAAATTCAACATTGTTCAAGTAGGTTTTTCTTATTAATTTTACTATCATATCAACATAACTTTATGACAAATAAAATTAATATGTTGGTCTTGCTCTGGTCATACAAATAATAGCAGTGACTCCGATGGGGAGGATACCATTATTTATATCTAAGTGTATACCATTACTTAATACTAAGTCCATTACCTTGTAATGAGTTCCTTCAGATAGAGAAGTAAACACATACTAGATAACTTTCTACAATTATTCCTAAGTAAGTTTGTACTGGTGATCCATAATTATACTTATCCGATATGGAGGAAGGCACTAAAGCCAACGCGCAAGTATAATTACATCACCTACAAACCAGTAATGGAGACCATAGGATTTATACTAAATAAATATCCTCTCCCACTTAGTTATTTAACAATGAGGGTTTTTCCACTAGTTGATATTATGTCCATGTTGTCCATTATTAATGTAGGCTTAGTTTTTCAAAAAAATATCCACACAATAATAAACATGCATAATCAGAAAAAGCAAAATGACAACAAATAAGAGAAAAATATCCGACTATTATGGTCATCTTTCCTGCTCCGTCCTCAACTATCCGAATCCAAAATCTGGCGCTGCGCAGATCTATTCGGGGTTCGACCTGCCCGGTCAGGTCGCGGGGTTCGGGGCAGCGCCCTGATTTTTTTTTAATTTTAGGTTTTGGCTGTCGATTCCTTCATCGAAAATTATTTGTCTGCCTCTGGACTTCTTAAAACCAACATCTCGTCCGGCGTCAGAAACAGCCACCACCGCCATCACGATTGCTCAAAAATAATTAAAATTACATCAATCCTATGCCTTCCGAAGGAGTTCACACATAATCTAGATTGAAAATTAAAATAATAAGCACGATCAATACTCGTAATTTTAATTACATCCACAGTAACAACAACATCCACGATATGTCCGTGGTTTAAACAACATAATCAAAAATATGCATTGGACCATAATAGTTGGATCTAAGATGCCTGCAAAACCGAGTTAGAACAGATCTACATCTACCGACTATTATACAGTGCAGGTTTTATTGGACAACTTGGACGTATCAATCAATACGCAGATCCAAAGTGGCTCTGATACCAATTGATGGAACTGGGAATTTCCATGACCCTTACTTTGGTGTGCGTATTGATCGATAGAAAGTTAAAAATATTTAAATACGTGTTCTAACCCTTCATAGGCAGAAACTAGGGTTCACAAATTATACCTGCGACAGAAAGAAGACAAGTAATTCCTGGCAATCTCGAGCGGACGACCCCAAGATGTTTTGCACGTATTCTTTCCTCGAGTTGGACGTCGTGTGGGCGACGGTCTCCAACCTTTTCTTCTCCTTGGCAGCCCTCTCTTTCTCTCCTTACGTGAATCATGAATTTAGAGAAAGCTTCAGATTTCTGATCAGTAATTCGGCAGCCAGAGAATAGAGGATATATAGGCTACGGCAGGGACCATGAGAAGAAATGAGGGTTAGGCCTCCTAACAGATCTGGATATCCCGTGTTCAGCCCGAACACACAATTCAGGCCCATTAACAATAGCTCGGTCCACTAATGAGCTATTGTTGCACTACCTCCCTAATCCCAAATTATGTTTGTGGGCTTCTTTTATTATATGTTCGTTTGGCTTTCCATGTTAAGATATCGTATGTCCGTCGATCAAATTAAGTTACTAACAACTATATTGATTCGACATCTTTTATCCTTAAGTAGTACCGCTCAACTTTATTTGTCATGTCGGATATAATCCACCTGCAGGGTTTACATGACAATCCTTATGAGCTCCTTAAGGGGACATCATCAACCCGATGTATCGGGACATGGATTCCATTTATAATCAACAGCCCATCATACATACAATATTATTACCTAATTCATAGAGGTTGTTGATCCATAATAAATTTCACTCTTTCATGAGTCAAAGTAATGCACACTGCATATACATGTCTGTTATTATATCTGGATTAAGAGCACAAGCATCCATAATAATATAGGTGTTTGTTCACTTATGTAGTCAGTACAAAGAGAACAACCACAAGTGGTCCTGTTCAATACACACAAAGTGTACTAGTGTAAACTTATAGTCAAGATAGACTAATACCAGATTATACTACAACCTTTCCAATAGATTGTCCAAGTCCATCTAGGTTGTGAACTATTTATATACTCCATAGGGAACTGATAATATGATCTTCTGTGTGACACCATACACCATATTATCTACAATATAGAATATCAGACATTTGCATTAACACTTGCAACAAATACAATATACAATCATTTGCCCATATGATTCTCATTCAAAATTTAAGGAAATAAGGTTACTACAAAAGTGATGCTTTTAGTATATAACCCTAACAGTAACGCCATAGGACGCGCCTGATCTAGAGGTGGAGTAACAGGTCGATAATGAGTCTCTATACCGTAACGCCATAGGACGCTCCTGATCTAGAGATAACATGCGTCAATGACTTGCAAACGATCTCGACTATAGGTCAAGTCAACTCAATGGAACGAAGACTAAGAACTAGCAAATACAGTCACGATATTCATAAGAAATAAAAAGTGACACAGGGAGAACAAATAGAAAACGTGCACGTAAAATAAGGAAATAGCAGTATCACGAAACAGGTAATGAAATATGATTGAAAAGAAATAACGGTATAAAAATGCATGAAATAAACTGTACAAGTAGGCAAGATATACTTGCCTAGAGTTTTGTCCAATCTGTGCTGAGACTGCAGTACCAAAGTCTACCCGGACTATCCATGAACTAATGAATAATATCCACGCAATATCTATCAATTCCAAGTCACAAACAAATACGTATTATTTACTAAATATAAATATGACTATTAGTCTCCTAACTAGATAGCTAGCTTGGGTCATTCTAAGTCGTGAAATCCCTAGTTTATCTAAGCCATTTATTAAACATACCATCTAGAACTAGGTTGCACTAATCTCTATGATTATTATTCATTAATAATATGGATTACAAACTCTAGGTTAAATATTAAGTTTGTATCTCGTAATTCGTTCAACGAAACCTATGACGCACGAATTGAGACAAAATGATCAACCACAAGATTAACAATCTTATTTTGTCGATCCATACGGTCCTTGTCAATTTTAACGATATAAGATCACTAGAATCGACTAAACTCGGTTTCGATGCATGGATTTTTGAAATACGAACATAATATACATTAATAACTTACTATATATGGACTTACCATTTATAGACCTTAATAATATTATTTATACCAAAATACCAAAACTAGTCATATTGACTATCTACTTAATATAACATATATAGTATTAAATCTACATATATAAGTAATACATTATTAACATAAAAATATCACTTTTAATTCTGAAAAAAAGTATTTATAAATATTCTATAATAATAAACAATATATTTTATATATAGAAAAATACGTGTATAATTCTTGTATTGATTCTACAATATTATTCTTATGCTTGGTATACGATTTGAGGCCCGAGACAATAAATAATTAAAAATATTAAATTCTAGAAAAATTATATAAATCAGTTAAAATAAAGGTTTCAACACTAATATTGCACAACAAATAGTTAGTAGAGTTTTATGAAGTATTGGGACTTTTGGACAAAAAAAAAAACATCGGATTTACGGAGTTACTATGTTACGGCAAATGGGAATTTAAAAAAATAGTAAACGGATGTAAAACCTAAATTTCATATATGTGTCGGAAAGGTATCGACGTCAAGATTCTGAATAAAAATATAAGAAGGTTAGAAACTGAACATAGATAGGTGAAAAATGGTCCGCAACAGAATTTGTCGATTTTGGACACCTTGTCGTAGAATCGATGCCACGGGCAAATCGCTTAGAACTGCGGGATCCAGCAATCAGAGTTAGAATAGACACATAAATCTAACTCTCTGTTTTGATTTGAGGAGAAACATATGAGAAAAAGTAGATGAAACCTAGTCTAAAAGTCAACTAACCTGCTGTGATGAATTCAGCATAAGTTCGATCGACGTCGGGTGCCTTACGCGCCTCATATCGACCAAATTAGCGGTTGAGGCTCCTCGAGAAGGTGTCGGGGTGTTATAGAAAGGTGTTGGGAAGGTGTTTGTGGTGGTCGAAAAGATGGATTTCTGGTGGTTGGAATAAAAGTGCGAAAATAGAGAAAAAGTTGGAGGGGGCTCGATTTTAATAGAAAAAGATATATATATAAAGTATTCAGAAATCCTAGATGGAAGATATTCACATGAGGAAAAAGAAGTTGGGATGGAGTAGAATTTGATTTGGTGGAATTTGATTGCCTATTTTAAAAGATACATCAATTCTATCTCCTAGGATTTAAATCGGGTCCAAAATAGAAAAGTGGTTATAGGATTTGATTTAAATTAGATTTAATTAATGTGGCTGCATATTAATCCACAAAAATTAATCTAAAATAGGTGTAAGAGTTTAGGGCACCCTAGAATAGGCTCTACGAACCCTACTTGGACTAGTTTTGGGTCGGTAGAATTTTTGTGATTGATTTGAGTCCAATATGTCTATAGTTTCGACCTGTGTGCCATTTAAAAATAAATAGCACATAGAAACTCAATTGAGTGGCACACCATTGGCACATGCATCGTAAACTCAAAATGGATCAAAATTATATATTGGGTCAAGTGATTTTGATCGATGTCGAGTTCCGAACTCACGTTAGAATTTAGGTTTAGAATTACGATAAATAATATAATTACCTAAATTTGACCTAAAGTTGTGCAAAGTCAAAAGAATGCAATGGGACAAGTTTGGATGAGACATGATATGTCAAGTTGAAGGTGGACGTATCTACTTCAAAACTCATGAAGGAAGTTTGGAAAGATTGACACTTCTTGTGCTCAAAAAATCAAAGCTACGAAAAAGTGCATCTATAATCATAATTAAAAATAAAAATCTAATTCAATAAATGGAAATCATATAAAATAAAATGAAAAAAAATAATTCTCAAAAATCAGGATCTTTACAGAAACTTTAATTTCTGTCTACCTAAGGGCTGTTACATGATTGGCAAATCCTAGGGTTGATCATGTATGACTTAACTCTTGCTAGTCTTCGCATTTTGTATGACTAGCTTCATGATCATCTGAATATGTAATGTTTGGGATGCCTTACTTTGTATGTCTTATGATCTAACATCCTGTAACAATTATTTGTTTACTTGAGATTGTGACACTAGGCTTGTTCTTGACCATGAGAGACTATTGGCTTGTAGATAAACCCTCATGCATCTAGACAGCCGTGACCGTATTGTGAGGTGGGTTGAATTTCAAGGTACGTAGCTGGCTATGTCTGTCCCCTGCTCTCTAGTATTCTGGTTCTGGGACATGACACTAACAAATCCCTTTATCTCCTCATTAGCCAACCATATTCCCTCTACCATACGAAAATCTCAGCCCCTGCAAGCCCTAGAAACCCAACCACCATCATCTCAATCACCAAAAAGCTTCTCCCCCAATCCAAAGCCAACCTTTCCACCATCATTTCATCCAATCTCCACCAAAACTCCATAAAAACTCCATATTTGCCATCAAACCCATCCAGCACTATTGTTATCACTTTCAGCCTATCAAAGGGGGGATTGCAAGCCAAGCAAAGAAAGGGGTGGTACAAGAAGAAGCACCGACAACCCATCTCTTGGATGCTTTTGATAAAGATCCTAAATTTTTCATCTCGAGTCTCCATGGTATAAATTTTGTAGAAATATTAGAATCAATGTTCTAAAATCCATATTTTGACATCTTTTATGCCATATTATCATCCATATAGATTATAGGTTGGATTGTTGAAAGTTCGGACTAAAGTAGGACTAGTTTGAGCCTTTTCTGTGCAAAATTTTGAGTTATTGGAATTTCTTAAAACTTAATTTATTGGTGTTTTTTTACTTTAAAATAATAATTTTAAAATTATTTTCATAATTTTATCATTCCAAATCTGAACCCTAAAAAATATGGGCTAACAGACTAGGTTTTCGGCTAAATTGTTGACATAGAATGACTCATAAATAGAGTCTGATTTGGTAAATAAATAAAGAATTATTTTATGAGTTATAATCAGAATTAAATATATTTTTATATGTTATTTCATAGACATAGGTTATAACAATGAATTGGTAATATTTCAGACAAGTTTCGGCAAGACTAGTTAATATTAAATAGACATAACTACGAGTGTACAAAAAATTCTAAATATGGAATTCAGAGGTTAAATTCATTATAAATTATGTTAAATTATGATTTCATGATTTTAGGTGAGTTATATGTTTGTCCTTTATTTGGGAACTTAACCTTTAATTTCGGAAGTCAAAGCTATAAAACTAGGTCTAGAAATCCTAGAAGCATGCTGACTTGTCGTTTAGGTAACTCATATATCCCATGTGTAACTAGAATGCTAAAATAATTTTATTTTTATGTGGACTCTGGGTAGGTTTGGTATTGCAAATTCAGCAGAAACTTGGATGACAGGCAAGTATACCTTGCCGAATTGTATAGTATTTTCATACATTTTCTATATTACTATTTTTTTAGTCATATTTGATTATTTGCTACTTGTGCTCATATTATTGTTAGTTTCCTTATTTTACGTGCATGTAGATTTGTCCATATTTTCTACATTATTTGTCATATTATCTTTTTTTGTTCATGTGTGCATTTTGTGATAGAGTTGTTTAGTCCTATGTCATGTTCCCTTGACTTGACATGATAATGACTTGACCTTTGTTCTTCCTTAGACGAAGATATTGTTATTAGGCGTTGGCTACACTTGACCTCTCTCGATAGTCAGCCCCTACTGAGCTGCGATAGAGATTGACTATAGGTTGTTAGCCCCCACCGAGCTGTGATCTATAGGGTCGTTACCTCCCATCGGGTTGCGGTTTATCACGATTTTATTCATAGTCACGTTTATTAGCACGATTCTCGACGCATGACATTTTCTTCATGTTTCATTCTTGTACTGTACTTTCTTTAATCTTTATTTTTTATGCCATTTCCTATCTTTTCATGCATGTTATTTACTGTTACAATAGGCTTGCTATTATGTATGTTGTTATGTCCCTGATGATCTGGTGATCTAAGTATTACTGAGCTATCAGGGTAGAATGGATTATTAGATAATGATTGTTTCTCCAAGATGTCAGGTATATTTAGCTGATATTGTCATCATATTCTTCTTTATTTTATATTTTGTCCTATATTGACTTATGCTGGTATTATAGCACAGTATTTTACAAACTTCATCTTTCTTCTAGCTTGTTCATGATATGTGTTATTGGGGATCCACTCAAATACATTTATCTATTCTAGAATCAGTGTATTACGGTATGATCAACTTTAGTGCACTTGGTTCGCTATTGTTATTACTATATTGTGGATTGAGATATAGTTGAATTGACATTTTAGACAGTCATACTTGACCTTGTAAATAGTCCTTAAGTATGTACCAGATGGGCGAGTCACGTACTAATTCTGTGAGTTTTGGGAGTTGGGCATGACGACAAAGTACAACCCTACGAATAATATGTACTATGTAAAACTGAAATGCAACAATAATGATGTGGACCAACCTGTAACTGAACAATAGAACAATAATAGAAATAGAGAAGACAATCAATAAGTGAATTAAAATACTAGTCTAATATGTGCTTGGCTGGTAGCACAATATAATACGATACAGCCTAGCCATACGTGCACGGTGTGCGACTACGCTATTCACAATATTACACTAAAGGAGTTTGATCACATATAGACTAAGTATTTCCCCAATCACGACACAATCAAGAAACAATAATCAATACATTCAAGGTAATGACTCGTGTTAATCAAGTGTCCAATATGAAAAATAATGCAAAACAGAAGTACAAAGTAGAAATCCAAGTCGTAGTGTACTTGTCTGGATTGTTGTAATGAGTCAAATTTGGATCCTCGCTAGTTGTCAAATGGCATAAATATTTCTTAAATAATATTCTAAAAAAAATCTATTATTCTAATTTTTTATCATTACTAAACCTATTTATTACCAAATTCTAATTCTATCAATCCATTAGCTAATTATCCATTACTAACCTACATTTATTTAACAACTAAAAATAATTACTATTAACAATTACAAACTAACAAATTAACCAAACTAAGTCATGAATACTCAGCCAGCCCAAACTAACATATGGGACAAAGCCCAACCCAAAAATAAAACGAATCCAACACATAAGTTCAGCCCAAACATTATTCAAATTTTCATTTTAAAAGAATCCAAAAAACTAAGCCCAACCCAAGACCCAGCCCATCAAATCCAAGCCCAGGTCGAAATAGACTCAACTCGCTCCAAACTGAATCGTACATCAACAGAATCTGACCATTCAAACAAACCGTTCTCGCTTATAATAAAATTTAGACACATCTGAATCAAGGATTATGTGTCCGAATATTGTATCAGATATAACTCGCTCTGTGTCGTACCAAACACGAATTCGTGTTACAAATGCACATGAATCATCATACTGTAAACATGCTAGGATCAAAAGAGGAGAACAAATCTATACCTGTCAGATTTGACTCGTAGACAAGGTTGGAAGTCCAACAGTGTCAGATACAAGTGTCCTTGTACCCAAATCTATTCTATACTTCTTCAGAGGCAAACTATCAAACACAAGCCGTATGGAAATAATAAAATAAAGTTTAGAGATTTCTCCAAGTTCCAAGGAGATTAAATAAGTAAGAGTCAAAGAAGAAGAAGGGATAAAAAACTTACCTATCAAAGAAGATCGATTCAAACTTTCATAATCATCCAATCGAGTGCCATTTCTTTAATCAAGAACAACTCAGAATCAAACCTCAAGACCAGAACGAAATGGATCTATTAGTTAATCGAATTTCGAACAGAAGAACTCAATCGTTCAGATTGATCAGTCGAATACACTCGATCAAGATTTTAGAAAGAATCAATTTCACGAAAAAAGGAGAGAAACAAGAAACAACTTACTGATCAACAACAATCGATGGTGGAGAGCAGTCATTCTTCGGGAACTGGTCCGTGCTCGGTGAATCACATCGTACACCACCGAGGAACCTATGCGCTGAAATATCACTCGCCAAGAATTTGTTGTCAAGACGATGTGCATCGTCGTGTCGTCGTCTGAAACTCATAGACGAAGAAGGGACAATAGAGAAACCCCTCGAGACCGTTGATCGTCGGAGAAACTCGTCCGTGCCCAAGAGATCATGTCATCGCCATGGCGAACTATACCGCTGCTATTGTTACCGCCATAGCTGTGTTCCTTGATGGATAGAATGGGAGGAGGAAGAAAAAGAAGAAAAAGTAAGGAGTGAATTAGGCAGGGCTTCGCCGGAGTGGATCAGAGTGAAGAACAGAGAGCGGTTGGTCTTTTTTATAGGTTTTGAAAGAAAATTTGGGAAATTGCAAAACAATTACTTTATTTGCAAAAATATTTGATTTAATTAAAAAACTATATAAAACTGCTAATTAACCTAGACTTAATTATGGCTAGGTTCATCCCTTTCCTAATTAGGAAAGAGGTGGTTAGGAGTTAGTTAGAAAGTTAATTAGTGGGTGGTTAGAAAGTTGTTAGGGTGGTTATGAGGATGGTGGAGTTAGAAAGTTGTTAGAGTGTCCGAGCTCTCTAGCCTAGTGGTATTAGAGCGGACATTCGGAGGGGCCGGCAAGGTTCGAGCCCCCCAATTGTGTGTGTGCGTGTGATTTCAAAAAAAAAAAAAGGATGGTGGAGTTGGTTAGAAAAGTAGTTATGTTAGTTAGAGGGAATGTCCTAGATTTTTAATTAACCATGACTATTAATTAATTAATTCTAGAACCTTCCCACTCAAATGCTTTTCCAAAATTACTAATCATGTCACCCCTATAATTACCAAACTACCATTCCCTCTTGCCATGACTCCCCATTTAAATAATTAAACCACAAAATAATTTGTTTAATAAAAAAAATAAAAAAGAGGGGTTACAAGTAGTAGATTTAGAAAATTTAGTAAAACAAGGATGTAGTGTAATATATGCATAGTCATAATATGATTCACTTTCACCAAATATAAAAGATTATTCATCACAAATATTATATTGTGTTAAGTTGATTTTCTTACGAGCATCATAATAAGTAAATATTCATAGTAAAGATACTTAAAGACCAGTATTTAACTGTGTTTGTCTAGCATTAATTGTGTCCTTAATAACTTTCATGGTGTATCTTCAAAATTTTCGTGTCGTTATTTTTTTCTTCCATTTAAATATTTTTTGTATTTCTTGCATTGGGTACCTTTTGTATTGAATTTTGGTTGTTGGGATATAAGACTTCATTTTTCTCATGATTTGTGACAAATAGTTTAATAAAATACTCCCATAAAATATATCTTCTTCTAGTTGAAATATTACTATTAATACTTCTATTTGTTGGAGATAAAATTTGTGTAGGTGGTGGTTGTTCAATTCATACTGGCATATTAACATAATAATTATCAAAATTATTAATAACATTGTAACACTATTTTGAAAAACTTTGCAATTGTTGTCATTTGGATAAATCCAAATATGGATGCCCTTACCAAGTTATTAATAACATTGCAACAAAAAAAATCTTCTCCCCATATTTCAAACCTTACCAAGTTGGAAATCTCTGCCCTAGAAGTTAACAAAAATAATTATCTCGCTTGGAAGTTAGATGCTAAGCTTCACCTCAGCTCTTGACCTGGTACACACACTAAGTACTCCTATAAAAGAGAAGCCAACTAGTCCTGGAGACAAGGCTAAAGCGACGATTTTACTGCGTCGACATCTTCATGTGGATTTGAAGAATGAGTATCTCACTAAACAAGATCCAAAGATTCTATGGGAATCCCTGAAAGATAGATACGACCACCAAAAATTAGTCATTCTCCCAGCAGCGAGGAACGAATGGATCAATCTTCGATTCCTGGATTTTAAGACAGTATCCGAATACACCTCAGCTATGTTCAATATTGCATCAAGACTTAAGTTGTGTAAAGAATCGATTATATATAAGCAAATGATTGACAAAACCCTCTCAACATTCCATGCCACAAATATAGTGTTGCAACAACAATATATACAACAAAATTATTATAAGATTTCATAACTCATCTCTATGCTCCTAGTTGCTGTGAAAAATAACAAGGTCCTCATAAAAAAATATAATACTAGGCCTACCGGAATACTAGCATTCTATGAAGCGAAAGCAAGTTATGTATATTCCAGAGGTAAAGGCAGAGGTAGAGGGCGTTCTAAAAACTCCAGCAGAGGTGGTTATAGAGGAAGAGAGAAGCGTGGTCACCCCAGCAGTGGTAGACATAATGAACAATGGGGAAAAAAGAAAAAACATACTCCAACCGAAGATCCAAGAAATGAGAATAATAAAGTACCAAGAGATACATGCTTCAAATGTGGGTGTGAAGGTAATTGGACCCGCACTTGTCGTGCATCAAAAAAAGTTGTAGCCAAATATCAGAAAATCTAGAAGGTTGAAACAAATGTTATCCTTGATATGGACAATAATGACCTCATTGGATAAGAATTTGAGGCACAAGAGAAGACCAACTTGACATCTGCAGATTTTATTGAGGATGAACAGTGTAATGCCCCGCTCCGCACGGTGCATTACGATGAGTCGTTGACTCGAAAAGTTACGTTGACCCGATAAGGTATCGATGCGAATCGATGCAAGAGTTACGTTGGCCAAAGGTAAGATTTGAGTCGATTGTCTATGAATTGAATCGATGCAAAAGATAAGTCCCGTTGAGCAAGTGCTGATTTTAGTTGATCTGGTGTGCAGGCTATGCTTTTACGCTGGACGATAAGAGGTCGGCATTTTGTCTTATGCAATGAAGTATCCGCAAAACCAAATCGTGGCCTTGCAACGGATTGTGGCATGGGCGCGATAGGCCAAATCAACCAAGTAGTTCAAAGGAATGGCTAAGTCCGAGAGTTAGCTATGCGACCAAGTTATGGAAGCGAGCCGCTTCAACTCGGCAAAACGGCAAGGCGTATCGACTTAAGTTGGGCGGGTTCTTGACTCTCTCTCCCTATTCCTTCACGTCTAATAAGAGATATCATTGTATGCGTAATATGTTATCGAGTTAGCAAGCGTGGCTCGGCGATTAGGTGCCTTAATATGCGTTGAACACTAAGGTAGAACATTGAACATTGAACAATTGAAGCGACGTGCATCAAGTGTACGAGTCGCGGTCGGACAATGATGGTAGAACATTGAAAGAAAATATCGAGATGTGCATCACGTGTACGCCTCCGAGAACATTGAACACTAGGCGTAGAACATTGATTACAGTGCTGAGCGTGCCCTCGGGCACTTATGCTACGAAAAGACTAAGTAACTATGGAACTAGGCTATAAGAATGACTTACGAATGATACGCGTTGAATATGAGTATGAGATGACTAAGCCGTTGGGCGTCGTGCATCAATATGGATGTGTTGGGGCATAACGCCGATGGAGCTCCCCATACGGATGGTGGATTATGTTTATGAGACGCGAATATGTTTATGGTGCGAGACTATGTTTATGGAACGGAGGATTGGTTGCAACGATATAATTTGTATGCTATGGTACGTATTGCATGGTCAATGTACTCGGATGGCCCGTGTACGGGTGTGGCTTCCCTCGGGCGGTTACGCCGGGGCACCGGGACCGTTCGGCCTAGGAGGGAATTATGTGTGGTATTTATGGTACACATCATTCGAACGGATTACGACCGTCCAGTGCTGTGATAAACTATAATATTCGTAAGTTTAGGATCCTTCGGATACTGGACTAGCAACCCATATCGAAGTGATTGTAGGCTTACACATAAGAGATGCCAAGTCCATTACGGTGCGAAACACCGTGACATTCATATAGATAGGACCGGTGGGCTGAGATGAGAGTTGGGTGCAATCGCAGGACCTGCGACCCTTATGCATTGTCTAAGTTTATGGTCAGAATGTTGCGTGAATTATATGGTTTCTTACGTAAGTTCTAACCTGTGCAGGCTAAGAAAAATGGGACGGAGATGAGCACGAATACTATGTTTACGTTTATATTATGCCTAACTGTATCTGCTGCAAGAACACGGTAGTGGACACGTTATGATAAAGTTGCTATGCATAAACATTGCCATAAAACTGATCCTAAGGCTAAATAGAAAGAGCACAAATTAAGATGCATGTTTCACTAAAATGATTAAGTGTTTGGTTTGGGTGCGAGCGGGTCTTGATCAGTGCGAAGCGAGGACGAAAGCACTAATCCCCCACTAGTTTATGTGCAGGTTCAGCTTATGATTGACTCGGGGCAGAACTTGGCTTGGACGTGCCGAGGCATGGAGTCCTTGGCGTTCAAGAGGAGCTACCGTATAGGCGTTCGGACTTGTGACACGGAGATGTTCGGTCGAAGACTACTTGGTGGCTATAAAGAGGCATAATGCATGGAACAATGTAATCCTTTGTGAGCTAGAGAGATCATGAGCGTTGTAGCCAATTGGCATATTAAGTTAGGCTATTCAGAGCCTTGTAACCTTCAGTTCATTATGAATAAAAGAGATTCTTATTGTATTCTTTGTTTCCTTTCGCTGCTTATATTACGACCTTGAGATAATCACTATGTGAACCGTTATCTTGCCTTGCACGAGCGCAACTCCAGGCTCGTGCGGCATCACGCCCCAGCGAGGACGACAATTCGGGTAAAATATAGCGAGGACGAGCGATTTCCCGGATCGGGACGTGACAAGTTGGTATCAGAGCGATTCCATCCTCTGGACCGTGCATGAATCTCTTTGACCCTCAGTTGCTTCGCTATCAAATTCAGTTGACTCTAAGTTGTTTCCGCAACCGCATGGCTCATGGATCTGCTCGACGCTACATTGGATGTTCTATATAATAAGTCTATACTAAGTGAGTATGTCTACCACAAGTATGTCGTGACTATCATGCTATCTCCGGGTGCTATCGGAGAGTGTTGGTTGCACGGAGTGCAACGGGTTACGAGATTATGGTTTCCCGAAGTACAAGAAAGTTGTGAGTCGCTGGTCGCACGAAGTGTAATGAATATGGTGATGTTGGTTGCACGAAGTGCAATGATATATGTATTGTTGATCGTACGAAATACGAGGAGTTATGTGTTGTTGGTCGCACGAAGTGCGAGAAGATATGTGTTTTTGGTTGCACGAAGTACAGCGAGTCGAGATATGAGGCGATGCGTGTTATGTTGCTATGCGAACGGTTATGTATTGTTGGTTGCACGGAGTGCAGCAAGTCGTGAATCATTCGTTGCATCAGTGCAACGAGTCGATATGGTATGATGCGTGTTGCATGGCTATGCGGATGGATAGCGATATGTTGCATGGGATTAAGTAAAGACCTTGAGTATAAAGAATGAGTTGTTGCACAAGTTGTAACGAGTAAGATTGGAAGATCGTGGATGCGATAGTAACGGGTTGAGTTGGTCGCTAAGTCGAGTTGAGTAGGCGAACGTTTATGTTGGCCGAATGTCGCGTTGAGCTTTGAATAAGCGAATGTTGTGTCAAACTTGAGCTAACGCTAGAGGTGGGATCGGAAGGATCGCCATACGGGATAGTTGATTGGGGAATAGAAGTCGGACCTATGCGAAGTGTAAAGTTGAGTAATGACTCGATTTCGAGTGATATATGCAATACCACTTGTACGAGCAAGTGTAGCGAAGTGTTGTATCGATAACGATAGGCTCGATCCTGAGTGGTATATAGAAAACCACTTAGCGATAGCTATGTTAAGCCGTTTGAAGACTTGCGATAGATTTCGTCGAGACGATTGTATTGTTACGATATGTTTGTCCTCAACGGATGAAGTAGTACCGAGACTCGAGCGGGAATGACTTGATAGAAGTCGATGCAAGTATGTCTCGATGAATTGAGTTGAACGATTATGTACGAAGTCGTACCTAGGGATGATACGTCGGATGAGAATTCATTAAGTGTAAGTCTAACAATAGACTGAGCATAGCGAAGGAATGTTACGTTGAGGAGATAGTCGACCCGGTCGAATGTACGTGAGTTAGTATGAAGATTTGTTTGGAACGTGTTGAGTAGGTACGAAGAAATCGTACGAACGAAATTGAGTTAGCGCGAGGAGTCGGTAGCACGATTTTGGAAGTACGAGTTAGGGATATGAGAATAGATATGTGAATTGGAAATTATGTCACGATTATGGTAGTTAGTTATAACAAAATGAATCTTGATGTGTGCAAGACTTGATTCGTATTCGAGTTCGGATGATAACAGTGATTGCAACGAATTAGAGCTTATGAGAGACGAAGATGTTCAAGTTATGCATGTCGACGATGGTATTGAGGCGTATCAAAGACGATATACAATAACTCGGGAATACTCTGATCGCATTAACGAAAATTATGTTGAACATTGTTGTTGGATGAATATGATGCAAGTTAAGTTATGGAAATCTGGATGATAACGGTAGGAGTGCTTCGAAAAATTTGAGGGTGGATGGATGTTACTTGGATGAAATCGAAAGTGTCTGGATTGATTCGTGGATAACCACTATGTTGACATTCTTATCTTATACGAGTGCAACTCCGGCACCGCACATGCGTCACGCCAAATTAGGGCGATCGTCCCGCGTGAGTGCTGGTATGGTAATTCATACAGCGGGGATGATCAAACTTACCTGGCATGGCAAATTGGATTTAGACTTATGGTTTGATGCGAAAATTGTTCGAGGATGGTTTTGATGAGTATGGAATGTGTCGAACTATGATCACGAATAGGTAAACTCGGACGTGAGACGAGTAGATGTCATACGACTAGCAAAGATAGTCGACGGTAATGCATGAGTGATTCGAGTAGTAACGGCATGCAACGTGCATAAGTGATTCGAGTAGTTATCGGCGCATCAGTAGCGCGGGGTAGATAAATTATGGATTAGTAAATTTTGTTGGATTGGATAAGGTCTCATAGGAATTGTCGGGAATTAATTTGGCTTTGCAATAGGATATAGCATGGTTCGTTGTAACTGTCCTTCGTTGATGATCTTCAATTATCGAGCGTAGTTTCGGGGCAGATGACCCTAGAAGACTTGACCGCCAAATCAAGTGAATGTTGAAGTCCCATAGGATGACCCAATGAAGTCGTGTAAGAAATTTCGTCGAGGATGAAAGATGATGTAGTGCATGTTAAGGATAAGTCTACGCGAGTGAGTATCGTGTTTCGGAAGTTAGCGAGTCACCTGCGATTAGATTGATATGGTTAGAAAGTTTATGATCGATCGAATGGATACGCAAATAGACTTGGTTGGTCGATGATCGAATAGATGTCGAGGAACGTGCTTAGCATAGCGGTACGGTAAGGCGATTGTAAGGATTTTTGTAATACGCAAGAGCGACGGATAGTAGAACGACCCTAAGAGTTGTATCATAGATCGGTTTTTATAACGGTTAAGTTATGTGTGTTGAGAGCACCATCGATATTACGAAACGAACTAGTCGGGATTGAATTGAAGATTGAGTAAAGGATTCGTACTGGGTCGAGTATCAAAGATAGGCATTTCGTAAGAGACCTTGGGTCGGAAAGATTGTTGTCTTTGAGCATCGTAGACTCAAGTTGACCTCTGGGTCGGGAGAGATTAAGCATGATGTCTGGATAAGTTACCTAGCGGGGGTAGCCCCAGACGCGGTGCGTAGGCAGTTCGAGAACGTGGGTCATGTTGGGATAGTTGTGTGCAAGACTTAGTACGGATTGTAGGCAAAGAAATCTGTGACATGTTGGACTTAGTCCATGTCGTTAAGGCCAAATGTTATGAATGATTGGATGAAAGACGTGAGTTATGTGAGAGATAGGCAAACGGTTGGACGAATAGGCGTTGCGGAGAATTGTTGTGATTGAATGCGCAATGACTCGATGCAATGCAAGTGTTAGGTGGCCGGTGAGAAACTTATGAGATCGAACTAATAGTTTCGAGTTAAGTTATGCGCAAAATGTTTGGGAGGATGATCGCATGTTATGGAATGATGCGTACGAGAAGTATTTTTTGGAAACATGTGCTAAGATTGGACCAAGTCGAGTACGAAACGATTGGTGCTTGAGGATTTAAGCGAGCTTGTTAGTTGTCCCGATATCCTACAACTGAGCTTGGCTGAAATACATATATTGGTGGGACGCCTAAAATATGTGTATGATCCAAACTAAGTTGTATAATTCCAACGATAATAGCACGAGATCATGAAACGATCTAGCGAGACACTTGGCTTAAGTGTTGGTTTCGGTTCGAGGACGAACCTTGTTTTGAGTGGTATATTATGTAATGCCCCGCTCCGCACGGTGTATTACGATGAGTCGTTGACTCGAAGAGTTGCGTTGACCCGATGAGGTATCGATACGAATCAATGCAAGAGTTACGTTGGCCAAAGGTAAGCTTTGAGTCGAATGTCTATGAATCGAATCGATGCAAAAGATAAGTCCCGTTGAGTAAGTACTGATTTTAGTTGATCTGGTGTGCAGGCTATGCTTTTACGCTGGACGATAAGAGGTCGACATTTTATCTTATGCAATGAAGTATCCACGAAACCAAATTGTGGCCTTGCAACGGATTGTGGCATAGGCACGATAGGCCAAATCAACCGAGTAGTTCAAAGGAATGGCTAAGTCCGAGAGTTAGCTATGCGACCAAGTTATGGAAGCGAGCCACTTCAACTCGGCGAAACGGCAAGGCGTGTCGACTTAAGGTGGGTGGGTTCTTGACTCTCTCTCCCTATTCCCTCACGTCTAATAAGAGATATCATTGTATGCGTAATATGTTATCGAGTTAGCGAGCGTGGCTCGGCAATTAGGTGCCTTAATATGCGTTGAACACTAAGGTAGAATATTGAACATTAAACAATTGAAGCGACGTGTATCAAGTATACGAGTCGCGGTAGGGCAATGATGGTAGAACATTGAAAGAAAATGTCGAGATGTGCATCTCGTGCACGCCTCCGAGAACATTGAACACTAGGCGTAGAACATTGATTACGGTGCTGAGCGTGCCCTCGGGCACTTATGCTACGAAAAGACTAAGTAACTACGGAACTAGGCTATAAGAATGACTTACGAATGGTACGCGTTGAATATGAGTATGAGATGACTAAGCCATTGGGCGTCGTGCATCAATATGGATGTGTTGGGGCATAACGCCGACGGAGCTCCCCATACGGATGGTGGATTATGTTTATGAGACGCGAATATGTTTATGGTGCGAGACTATGTTTATGGAACGGATGATTGGTTAGAACGATATGATTTGTATGCTATGGTACGTATTGCATGGTCAATGGACTCAGATGGCCCATGCACGGGTGCGGCTTCCCTCAGACGGTTACGCCGGGGCACCGGGACCGTTCGGCCTAGGAGGGAATTATGTGTTGTATTTATGGTGCACATCATTCGGACGGATTGCGACCGTCCAATGTTGTAATAAGCTATGATATCCGTAAGTTTGGGATCCTTCGAATACTGGGCTAGCAACCCGTATCGAAGTGATTGTAGGCTTACACATAAGAGATGCCAAGTCTATTACGGTGCGAAACACCGTGACCTTCATATAGATAGGGCCGGTGGGCTGAGATGAGAGTTGGGTGCAGTCGCAGGGCCTGTGACCCTTATGCATTGTCTAAGTTTATGGTCAGAATGTTACGTGAATTATATGGTTTCTTACGTAAGTTCTAACCAGTGCAGGCTAAGGAAAATGGGACGGAGATGAGCACGAACACTATGTTTACGTTCATATTATGCCTAATTGTATCTGCTGTAGGAACACGGTAGTGGACACGTTATGATAAAGTTGCTATGCATAAACATTGCCATGAAACTGATCCTAAGGATAAATAAAAATAGCACAAATTAAGATGCATGTTTCACTAAAATGATTAAGTGTTTGGTTTGGGTGCGAGCGAGTCTTGATCAGTGCGAAGCGAGGACGAAAGCACTAATCCCCCACTAGTTTATGTGCAGGTTCAGCTTATGATTGACTCGGGGCGGGACTTGGCTTGGACGTGCCGAGGCATGGAGTCCTTGGCGTTCAAGAGGAGCTACCGCATAGGCGTTCGGACTTGTGACACGGAGATGTTCGACCGAAGACTACTTGGTGGCTATAAAGAGGCATAATGTATGGAACAATGTAATCCTTTGTGAGCTAGAGAGATCATGAGCGTTGTAGCCAATTGGCATATTAAGTTGGGCTATTCAGAGCCTTGTAACCTTCAGTTCATTATGAATAAAAGAGATTCTTATTGTATTCTTTGTTTCCTTCCGCTGTTTATGTTACGACCTTGAGATAATCACAATGTGAACCGTTATCTTGCCTTGCACGAGCGCAACTCCAGGCTCGTGCGGCATCACGCCCCAGCGAGGACGACAATTCGGGTAAAATCTAGCGAGGACGAGCGATTTTCCGGATCGGGGCATGACAAATAGTAACTTAATTTTATTGATTGTGAGTAAAAATATTCTTGAATCTTTTTAGACTACGTTGGTATTTATTTGGATCGGTAGTTTTTGCATCTATGTTTTGAACAATAAAATTATTAATAATTGACATCCAACGTCGATTGAGTATTTATGTTCAATTATTGTATCTCGCCCGATTACTATTTTTTTTGAGACGTGACAATTTACGATCTATCATTTAAATAAGACAGAATTCTTGTAATTGGGGAGAGATACAAAAAAAAAATAATGCCTTATTCCAGAAGAACGTCGTGAATTATCGTTCTAGAAGAACTTCATGAATCATCATTCTAGAAGAATGTCGTAATGCATCTTTCTAGAAGAACGTATCATGATATACTTCCACTTTATCTAATTTTGACTAAATTAGGAGAAATTATCCCTTATTTTTTACTATAAATAAATATTAGATGCTTAATCGATGCATTTAATTATGTTGCATAAATAGCTATACCAACTATGAATGTATCTTCTAATATAAGTAAGTTCCAAAAGAACCAAATAAGGGCAGCAAATGAATACGTTCTATATTAAGAACATGTAAGACCTAAAAATGTTCTAAAGATTCAACTCTCTAGAAGAAGAGGCCGAATAACATAACACAGCCTAATGCTCTTGAAAAAGTAGCTCCTGAATAAGATCTCATATAGAAAAAAAATTCATGACGGTACAGAAGATGTCATGGACCAAAGATCTAATTTTTTAAAGTATATAGCTCCGGTTGAGGATATTCCTCACTCAGATCCTATAAGAGACTGAGAAAGAGGTACTCATACCCAAAATTCTATGTTTTATACATAGTCAATAAAAAATTGGAATCAAAAAGTTTGTCATAGATGACATTATTAAATAAGAATAAAAAAGATGACAGAATTGAAGGATAACATTAACCACTAATAATCTAATGAAAAAATGTGATATCTCTCACAAAATGCAGAGTATTTGGTCCTATATTATAAACCCCAAAAAGGAATAAACCGATAGATTTTGAATCGGTGATAATAACAAATAGAGATCCAAATGTACAGAGTAATGTTCGCTCAAGGATTATCGAAATGATCATGAATATAATATGAATAAGTATATTCTCCAAGCACGATAACATAGATGATAAAATATATATATGAATCCCCAAAGGATTTAAATTTTCAAGTGTATCCTTGAAGGACTTAAAATTACCATGTTATTCCCAAAGGATTTGCAAATTAGCCATATATGGACTAAAACCATCCAGAAGAATGTGATAGGCTCACTGAGTATATATCTAGAATTTTTTTTAGTAATAATTATAAATGTACAATCATATTTATGAAGAAATAGCTGAACAGATTAGCCAAAACAATCGTCCATGTATATAAAATTACCCCACGAAGAGAAGAACTTTCGAAGAGAAGATCTCCTGAAGAGATTGAAAGTACCTCCCGAAGAGAAGATCTCCTGAAGAGATAATCTCCTGAAGTGATAGAAAATATTATAGTATCTCTTGAAGAGATTTGAAATATCTCCTGAAGAGATTTGAAAATATATCCTACAAGATAAATTTTTAATAGAGATAAATCTCCAGAAGAGATATCATATAATCTCCTGAAGAAATAATCTCTAGAATAGATAAATTTTCATAAGAGACCTATTATAATCTCCCAAAGAGATAATATTAATCTCCTGAAAAGATAATCTTCCGAAGAAATAATATTAACCTCCTGAAGAGATAATCTTCAGTAGAGATAAATCTCCTGAAGAGATTTAATATGAGTAGCATACTTATAATGGTCAGGTCTATAGGATCCGTTACGACAGAATGAATAAAAGAACATGTTATGGATCCTAAAGTACCATATTTAAAGAATATAAATATAAAATTCTTTATTGTCATTCACTCAGCACAATATTTTATTTGAACCTGCTGATACACATCTACACCTGCTGATATGCATCTACAAATAGACACTATAATGACATATCATTCTTGATTTAATTCATTTTTTAATAATGAGATACAAATGCATGATATTTATTTGATCCTTCTTAAGTGGATATCACAAACAAGAGTATATCTATTATAAACTATGTTGCATGTATTTTAGAGAGAATTAAAACAAATCATTGCAACAATTTTATCAAATTATTCTTAAGCAAACATAGAATGTGCATGGCTATGATTTCAACACTTCAACATATCAGGAGAAATTAGGAGCTTCCAGGAATCACAAATAAAGCCTGCAAACTATTCATAAAGATATGAGTATAAATGTATAGGCAAATAAAGTATTGCAGTATTGGGTGGTTGTTTTTCTTTTTTATATTGATGTAAGAACTAAATTTAATTTTTATAAGTTGGGGGGGGGGGGGGGGGGGGGTCCTGAAGATGCTCATGAAGACATCTCGAAGTATGTCTTTGCCCATTGTACTCTTTTGCTTCGTTGAGATTTTTTTCTAGTGAGTTTTTTTCCTTCAAATGATTTTTAACGAGGCAGTGTAAGTCGCACCCACTTAAATTCCTGAATAATCATATTCTTGAAGAGTATTATGGTACTCTTTTCTTTCTATGGATTTATTTTCCAAAGATAGGTTTATCGTTAGAAAGTTTTTAATGAGACAATAATAGAGGTGAGCATCCAAGGGGGAGTGTTGTGATTTGGATAAATCCAAATTACGTAAGAATTTATTCTGTTACGAATATTTTTGTGTCTCTCATTTTCACGACGGGAATGGGTTTTTAGAACTAGTAGCAAACTATGATCCATACTGTAATTTTTCAAAAAATTATTATAATAAAAAATATACGTAAAACTCAACTTGATTTTCTCCCAAGTCGGATGTAGAATTGTTGCAGTTTGGTCGTGGTCGATCAAATTGAAGCCTCCAAAGTTTTTGCTCTTGCAATTTTTCTTGGACTTCAGTCTCCAGAAAATAGATACTTCATCGAATAGAACACGAGATGACTTGTAAGTATTAGATGATATGAAAGGATTTTTGTGTGGTAAATTTAGATAAATTAGTCATATTTATAGGAATTTTTGGGTGCCAAATGATCACTAAACCTTTAAAATATGGTTGTTATAGGAATATTTGGATCATTTTTAGCAAACTAATCAAAATATTCCTTATTACATTACAAACGACTAGAAAATGGGGGTATTTTGGTAAAAAAAAAAAACCCCTCCAAAAGACTAATATGGCTGTTGGAGGAGGATTATTTTTAACAAAATATACCCCAGCGTTTTATTAATAGTTTAGGGAGGGTTAAAACCTTAAAATAACATCCCAATGGTTATAGGGCTGGACGTACGCTTTCAAGGCCCGCGCTTCCGACTCGGTCCGTAACGTAAAATGTCCAAAGAAGCATGTTCCAAGCATTTAGAATTTAAAATGTCCAAAGAAGCATGTTCCAAACATTTAGAATTTAAACGAAACCGATTGGGACGGATAGTGTAATATTAACGGATTGGAATGGGTCATATTTTTAAAACAAACATGACTTAGTCCGAGGTAGGATAGAAAATTGAGTTATATTTCTAAAATTTCAGCCGCCCTAAATTGTAAAGAGGCATGAAGTTCCCTTTTGTTGTGGCTTGTCGAACATATTTCTTTACTAGTTCCCATTTGTTCTTGATGTGACTTGTCGAACATTTTTCTACTAGTTCACAAGACATTCCATTCAGCCAATTTCATTATGGAACCTCAAAACAAAAAAGTACAATATGGAGCAAATTAAGAAGATACAACATTGTCATAAGCACGAGTATGGAGTAGAAAAAATGAGTTTGAAGTACAATATAATTAACTTTTTATGCTATGATCATTAGAGATGAATTGATATGTGAATTCTTTGGAACTGACTACTCTCATTGTTTGTTGGCAGGGGTGGGCATTCGGTCGAAATAGTCAAAATCGAATAAATCAAAATTTTAAAAATATAAAATCAATACCAAATCAAAATTATCCAAAACTGAAATCAAATTGAATAATTAATTCGGTTTGTTCGGTTGCATTATTTCTATTTTTAATGGATCCGGTCCAACGTTGAGGTTATAGTTAAATTATATTAAAAATTATAGTTTTTATATAATTATTTATTGTATTTTAAAATTGTGTCCAAAATTGGACTAGTTGTTAAATTATCATAATTGGACTTGAAAACACATACAAAGAATTGTTGTTTTCAATATACGCTTTCTATTATAAAATATGCATAGAATTGAGGTTTTTACATAATTTTATAAAATTTATTCGGATTTTGATTTTAGACCGAAATTGAAACCGAATAATTTTTTTTAGTATTTTCAAAATCGAAACTGAACCGTGAACCAAATCTTATTCGGGTCGGTCCGATTTTTGGTCCAAAACCAAATAATGCTCACCCCTATTTGTTGGGTTATAGAAGATTCATTAGGTTGAACCTCTTGTAGCAAATCATTCTTTGGTGTTATTTGAACTGGATTACCTTTGCAATGAGAATTCTCTCCTAGGAAAGGTTATGGCTTTTGCAAATTGTACTTTTTTTTTTTTACTTTCTGTTCACTTGTGATGTTTTGAAAGATCAAATATTTTTTACTATTTTTTGGACCCGTTTGGACCTGCGACTTGGTCCGGTTCGGACCGTTTCGAACGGGTCGAGTCTGGTCCGATTCCAATATTTTTTGGTTTCGTCCCGTTCCGTGAACTAACGTGTCCGATACGGATCCATCAAATTTGGACACGATCGGCCCATGTCTAGCCCTAAATGGTTATAATTAAAGAGGTGGGACTCACAGAGGGGTAGGAACCGGGTCGATCTGGACCTGACCGGATTACCGTTCAGTCCAGGTCGGATCGATCATTTTTAGAGCTAAGCCTCGTTTGGTATACTGTAATGTAATCGCAATCGTAATGTAATCAAATAATTTTTTTTTCTTTCTATTTGATTACATTACGATTACGATTATATTAGAGTGAACCAAACGGAGGTCTAAGTCCGACTCAAACCGATTGGGAAGCCGGGCCGGGCCGAACCAGATGGTAGAAAGGAACATCCAGTCGGACCCAACTCGGATTTGATCAGGACGAGCAGATTTCGGCCGCCAGACCCACTACACATCTCGACTCATGTGCACTACTCCATTAAAAAAAAAGAAAAAAGAAAGGGTTATTTACACTAACTACCCCTATGTTTTTTATTTATAACACGGGGTACCCCTACTTTTAAACTATTTACACTGATCACCCCTACTTTTTGGTTTATTACACGGGGTACTCCTACTTTAAGATAAAAATAAAAAATTATAACACTAACTACCCCTATTTTTATTTTATTTTTCTAAAGGGAGGGGTGGTCAGTGTAATTTTTTGAAATCAGGGACACCCCTTGTTATAAACCAAAAACATAGGAGTGGTTGGTGTAAATAACCCAAAAAGAAACAATTAAAAAACAAGAAAAGAAAAAGGGAGCAGAATAGGCTGATGGATAAGCTTTAAAACGCACCGAAACTCTGGTAATAAGACCAACATTGGATTGTGCAGTAATTTCGTTGCGCTATATATTTCTCCCTCCTCTTCTTCTCCAACCAAGAAACTTCTTCTCGTGACTCGTCCTCAAATTTCTGCTCAAAACCCTAGAATTCGATCGAGACCAAACCCTAATTTTCGATATTTTTCTTCAAACCCTAAAATTTCGATTCTAGGTCCAGCTAGGAGCTGGAAGAGGATGGTCTTCTACTTCAAAGCACGACCGGAGGTCGGCGACTACACCATCTTCATGGGGCTAGACAAGTTCGAGAACGAGGAGCTCATCAAATATGGGTTTCCCGAGGACGTTTGGTAACTTATTTTAGCAGAAAGTTGATTCCTTTGTCGTAAACTTCAAATTCTCTTTTTTTTTTTTTTCCCTTTTACTTTCGTTAAATTAATGGTCGAGACTTGAATTTTTTTTGTGTAAAATTTGGATTTTGTTTGATGGCCAAATTCTTATTTTTCCCTTTTATTGGTTGATTTGGTTGTTATTGTTGGTGTTTGGCCTTGACGACTAGAAAAAATAGTCCTAGCCTAGGCCAAATGACTTGTATCTTTATATATAAGCTTTGCGTGTGTTTAGAGATGCACATGTGGTGTGGAGGGGCACATGGGTGCTATGCGGGGGTGTTTTTCTAGTGGAAAGAAGGCTAACTCAACAATGAAGAATTAATGCTTTTTGTCATGCTCTCCGAATTTATTCCTTCGGAACGTAGGGGCTTAGCGACTCGGACTCGGGCTCATGGACTCATGAGGCGTAATGTGGCGTTTTGTTGGCGCGCAGTGCGTGCAGCGCGCGCTGTGCACGGACGCGGTGCACGCGGTTGGTGCTGTCGTGTCTGTGCACGATCTGAACGGTTACGAAACGTTCGGAAACGGTTCCTTCCACGTCCCGAACGTTTCGTATACTGGACGGTTACTGCGCGCGCCTATATAAGTTCCTCTCCTCTCTCTCAGGGCTCGAAGTTCATTCCACAAGTTCCTTACGAAAATTTTCAGAGAACAGAGACGAGAGAAACAGAGGGAGTTCTGTCCTTCCGAAGAGTCAGAAGAGCAGTGTTCCACAGTTCGTCTTCGAACATGCTGGTTCCTGGAAGCTATTCGTGTGGGACGAATTTAGCTTTGAGCTCCGGTAATCCGTCACTCCAGCATGCTATCATCTTCTTCTGTTAATCTATACTTTTGCTCATTTCTTATTCTGTTCATCCAACTTCGTTTCTGATCTAATCAGAAACTGTTTGTGGGCTTTCATTGTTGCTGCTACAAAATCTTTTGTGCCTTCTTCGAAGTGTTACAGTTGATTTTATTTCTCTGAATCCTCCGGGATCTCAGTTGTGCACCTTTCTCGAAGTGTTACCAAAATCCGTTTTTTCCATCTCAAAATCACGTCCCGTGAATAACGATCTCAAAGCTAAATTTTACAAGATGGAAAACTCGTGCTACACTCATCGATCCCAACTTTAACAAGTTAGAGAAATTTGATGGAGAGCACTACCAAGTATGGAAGAGGAAGGTTAGCCTCAATCTTCAACTCGTGGACGTCGACCACGTGTTAACTGAGGAAGAACCGAAGGTTCCAGAAACTGGGACTGCGAACGCGATTGAAGATGACAAGAACAGGAGCAAGATATTTATCGTCGAGAAATATCACAAATGGCTATTTGAAAACGAGAAGACGATGCTGCCTCAGGTAAAGGAATTCCTAAAGTTGCAGTAGAAATTGGAAGATGAGGAGATACCCTTCAAAGACAAGTTCGTTGTTGGAGGGATCTTCTCCAAGCTCCCTGCTGGATGGAGCAAATTCTATGCGAATATGCATAGAAAGAAACTGGAGATCAGTCTGGAAGATCTCCTGCAAGAAATATATGTTGAGGACGAGATGAGGGCTCAACTGAAGGTGGACGCTCTGTTCAAACTGATGGCTAAGGCCAACTTAGTCCACACGAAGGAATCCAAGGGAAAGCAGGCTTCCCACAACAAGAAGAAGGACCTCATTAATCTGAAAGTGAATGGGTCTTCTTTCAAGCACTATAAGCCAAAGTCCAATGTGACTTGCTTCAACCGTGGCAAGAAGGGCCATTACAAGAGTGAATGCAGATCCAAGCCCAAGCAATCAGAGCAAGGTGAGCCTAGTAAGGCTTCCATAGTTACTGACGTAATTGCTATGATTGTTCAGGTGCGGTGGGGGCTGACTCTGACTGGTGGGTAGACACTCGTGCTACCTGCCATGTCTGCTCAAGCAAGGATTGGTTTACCACATACAAACCAACATCTGGAAATGTTATTGTGGCGAATCAGACACAAGCTGAAGTGTAAGGAATCAGGACGGTGGTGTTGAAGCGGACTTCAGGAAAGTATCTGACGCTTCAAGATGTGAAGTATGTACATGCTATTGCAAAGAACCTGATTTCTAGAGGCCTACTCTGTAAAGCAGGCCTAAGGATGGACATCAATGCTAGCCAGATGGTGATGTTCATAAAAGGAACATACTTCGGAAAAGCCTTTTATACCGAAGGGATGTCTAAACTTCAGCTTGTAACACAGTCTAATGAAATTAATGCAATCACTCATTCTGACTATACCCTTGAGTTGTGGCATAATAGACTAGGACATGTTCATTGTAAAAGAATAAACAAAATGTCTAGTCTATGACTTATCTCCAAATATGAGGGTAAGGTAGAAAAATGTGAAGTGTGTGCTCAAACAAAGATCACAAGAAAACCTTTTCATAGGGTTAATCGAAGCACAGATCTTCTGGAGTTGGTACACTCCGATATCTGTGACTTCAAAAACAATTCTCTACAAAAGTCGGGATGAAGTATTTCATAACTTTCATCGATAACTTCTCAAAATACGCGTTCGTCTTCTTGCTAAAGTCTAAAGACGAAGCGTTTGAGATTTTCAAAGAGTTCAGGGTCGAGGCTGAACGACAAATTGGACAACTCAAGAGAATAAGAAGAGATCAAGGCGGAGAGTATCGGTCTCATGAATTCGCATCGTTCTGCAAAGCACATTGAATCATCAACGAGACTACTGTGCCGTATTCTCCTAAATCTAATGAAAAATCAGAAAGGAAGAACAAAATGTTGACAGAAATGATAAACTCAATGTTGTTGACTGCGAACCTTCCAAATTGCTATTGGGGAGAAGCTGCATTGACGGCCACTTTTATTCTGAACAGAGTGTCGTATGCAACTTCGGACATCACTCATAAACTCTGGTTCAAACTCAGACCTAACTTGAATATCATTCGAGTGTGGGGGTGTCTGGCATATGTAAATCTCCCAGATCTAAAGATTCAGAAGCTCGGGACAAGGACTACGAAGACGATCTTCTTGGGATATGCCGAGAAGAGTGATGCTTGGAGATTTCTTGATATAGAATCAAATCATATCTCGCGACGCAGACTACTTTGAAGATAAATTTGCAAGGCACAAGAATATTATTCTTGTGGACATTCCGGAGAATAATGAGAGTGCGCAGAAAATTGAAGTTTCTCATGAAAACGTAGTCCAAGAAGATGTTGTAGATGAGACAACACTTGAACTAGAACTCGCTGAGTCGTCAACTAAGCGAGTGAGGAGATCGAAGGACTTAGGAGATGACTGCCTATCATGTGGAAGCAGATCTGCTTACCTATGATGAGACGATGAAGACCAGAGACGTTTTTTGAAAAGAGGCGATAGACAATAAAATTGATTCAATAACCTCTAATAACACTTGGGTGTTGGTTGATCTTCCTGAATGAGCGAAACTCATCGGATGCAAATGGATCGTCAAAAAGAAGATGAAAGCAGATAGAACTATTGACAAGTTCAAGACTAGGCTAGTTGCCAAGGGGTTCTCTCAGAAGCAGGGGATTGACTACTTCGACACGTATGCTCCAGTAATCCAAATGACCCCCATCAGAATGTTAATTGCTCTCGCAGGAATACGTAAGTTGGTGATACATCAGATGGATGTAAAGAGAACTTTCTTGAATGGCGAGCTGACAGAAGATATTTACATGCAACAGCCAGAAGGATTTGTCGTCAAGGGTCTTGAAGACAAAATCTGCAAGTTGGTGAAATCCTTGTACGGTCTGAAACAAACTCCTAAAATGTGGCATGAGAAGTTTGACAAAGTCATAAGGTCAAATGGCTACAAGGTCAGCGAAACGGACAAGTGTGTTTACACGAAGTTCGCTGATGGAAGATGTGTAATCGTTTGTCTTTACGTAGACGACATGCTGATCCTAGGTACGGATATGGGCTGTGTCACGGAGACAAAGAAGTTCATCTTGACCAAATTTAGTATGAAGGACTTGGGGAAGCTGATGTGATCTTGGACATCAAGATCATCCGGACGGACACTGGACTGACGCTGTCATAGTCTCATTATATTGAGAAGATGATCACATGCTACGGGTATCAGGATCTTCCAGTGATCGATACGCCTTACAGGTGTGACCTGAAGCTGAAGACTACTTCGAGGGAAAACGTTAGGTAGCTGGAGCATCCAAGCGTCATCGGGAGTTTGATGTACGCTACTATTTCCACTAGGCCTGACATAGCTTTCTTCGTGGAAATGATGCGTCGATTCACGAGCAACCCAGGCGTTGAGCACTGAAAAGTTGTTAAACGGGTAATGAGATATCTCAAGAAGACTCAGACATATGCACTGCACTATAGCGGAGATCAGCTAGTAGTAGAAGGCTTCAGTGATGCGCGCTAGTGCTCAGAGGTAGAGAGTGAGAGATCCACAGGTGGATTCATCTTCACCATGGGTAGAGCTGCTGTATCGTGGAAGTAGAAGAAGCAGACTATGCTCTCTCGTACCTCCATGGAATCTGAGTTCTTTGCACTTGATTTCGCAGCAGAAGAAGCATAATGGCTTCGGGAGCTCATGTATGATCTTTCAGCGGTTGGAGCGCAGATATCGGGGATACCTATATACTGCGACAATCAAGCGACTGCTGCTGTGGCATCAAATGACCTCTTCAACAGAAAAAAGAGAATTGTGCGGCTAAAGCACAAAGTAGTGCACGATTTCATCAAGAGATGTGCCATTGTAGTGATTGATGTTCGGAGTCAGGAGAATCTGACGGATTCGTTCACAAAGGACCTCAAGCGCTAGCTGGTCGAAGACACATCAAGTAAACTAAACTTGAAGGTATTCTAATATTGTGTTATTGTAATCCTGCCATAAAGTTTTATGCTATTAGTTCAAAGAAAAATCTACTAGGCATCTAGCTTTTGGTTCAAGGGAGGACCACTAACTGGAAAAATATCAAGAACAATGGATACATGTCCTCTGTGACATAGAAGGGATACGGACCCACAACCACTGTTGTCTACTATATGTTTTCTGCGGAGAACAGATCTTGTGGTGAGGATGGCTTAAACGCTTTAATGAGTTCTCAGACAGAGTAAATGTCTGTTGTGCTTTATAGGAAGTACGGTAGCACAACACTACAAGGAGTGTTACTACTCCATGCTACAGTAGGGTGACTCCACCATGAGGTTCCCAGGTAGGGGTAATGCCTCGGTTTTGCGAGCCAAGTCACAGCGGCGTAGCACTGCAAATAGGCAGACAGTCTAATGTTTGTTTGCCATTAAAATCTTTGAGTTGGAATTTCAATTACAAACAGAACAGTGTTATAATGTAGGACTTAGATGTAGTCCTAGGAGTACACTTTTGTTTTTATCTGGGTCTTGTGTCGATGAAGCGAGTGGTAATGCGTTGACTCCGTTGACGATCTGACGACGATTTTAGGTTCTCTGAAGGTCTGGGTTGCTCTGGATGCCGGAGCTTGCGGAGGGGAAGAAGACGTTGAGTGTCTTTTCCGATCCCTGTGAGTAGACGTGCGTCTCTGTAACTCTGATGATCTCGTTATGTCTGTCTCTGTCTGTGTGTGTCAGAAAAAAATGATCCCTCTATTTATAAGTAGCAGGTTGGGTTGCTCATGCGCGCATATGTCGGATGCGCCTGGTCGTGGGAACGCCACGTGGCTGATGCTGGCGGGGGCGCATGGTTGATGCGCCCTGATTTGGGGATTGAATCCTTCCTGTTGCGCCTGTGGTGCTGCGGAAGAGCTGACACGTGGCGACTGAGAGGATTCTTCGGTTGCTGAGATCTTGGGTGGTTAGCACCCCTTCGTGGACTGAACTGAGTCAAAGGACACGTGGCGCATGTCCGTAACTCAAAGATCTCGGATTTGGTGGAGAGTGATCTGACAGGATGCGTCTAGGATTGGGCGCATGGGGAGACTTAGCTCGTAACCTTCAGGAGTCACGAACCAGTCTGGGCGCATGGCTTTTGAGGCGCATGCGAATCTTCGGGCGCATGGCTGCGGAGGCGCATGCGAGTGGTTGGTCGTCCACGTGGCTTGTAACTGACAGAGGGGAATAATGATGACGCTGACGTCAGCGGCGCTTCGTTTTCTGCAAAAGCTGTTGCTGTTCTGTCATCGAGGCATGGCTGCTGTCGTATCAGACTTCAGCATTTAATGCTCTTGACGGGTGATGAGCTTTTGAGTGGGTGCATTGATCTGCGTTCCACTAGGCGCATAGGGACGCGTGGGGCGCATCCTTACGGGGCGCTTGGTACTGATGGACGCGTCTGTATGATGCGTGGGATGCTGACAGGCGCATCTGCGGCGTGGCACATCCTTATTGGTCTGTCTGTTGAGTTCTTCGGGGCATTGATGGCTCTCTGACTTAGCTGAGTTCGAAGGGGCAGATTCATCATCATAAATACAAGTTCATTGCACTAACTTCGGGAAGGTTGCCACTTGGCGCATGGGTTTGATTTGCCCTGGCCTATAAGTAGCAACAGTTTGAGAGAGTTTTGTTATCTCTCCCTTGACATCTCGACGAAGATGGATTCGACTGATCCTCTTCCTTGGCAAGACGTTGTACTGTGGGTGATGGTTCTCCTTATTCGAAGAAGCTTTGACGGTGAACTCCTTCAGAAGACTGAGATTCGCCGAGTTGGAATGGACATAGCAGTTTATGTTCGAGCCGCTTGCTGGTAGTATTCTTCTACGAGACGACATCGAGTGCCAAGTTGAATGCATGGTTTGGGTTTGATGTGCCTAAGCCTCATTATGATGGAAGAGCCCCAGGCTGGCAGATGCGCTTGTGCGTTGACGAGGAAGTGATTCACTCTGACGGGGCGGAGTGATGCGCTGGGAGAGTAATACATCGGGCTGAGACGACGCGGCTAGCTGAGACGACACAGCTAGCTGAGACATCTGAGTGATGGGCCTAGTTGAGAGTAGGTTGTTACAAAGTCTTCAATTGGCATCATGTTTCTGAGACGATGTCGGACATGCACAACATGTTGCAACTGCTGGAACACAGACTGCCTTAGTGGTGGAGCCACTGTCTTGCGGCAGCAGCAGCTGATGGCAACCGTAGCACAAGTATGTCCCGCGAGGGGCGAGTTGTGCATGATGGTCGTCTCTCCCGATCTACGTCTGTGAGTGATCACATTACATAAATCATGTGAGGAGATGTTGACACTCGTACCCTCTTCAGGCGCATGGCAAAGCCAAGCGTCAGGGTGAGTGTATGAGTGACACTCGTACCCTCTTCAGGCGCATGACAAAGCCAGGCGTCAGGGTGAGTGTATGAGTGATGCGCCCCATGATCCAGTTCCAGCGCATGAAATGCGCCCAGATCCTAAGTAGGAGAGCAGCACGTATTGCGAGTGGAACCCACTTTATGCGCACAGCCCACGTGGGCGCATGGGTTTGACACTGCAAGATTTGTCCCTTGACTTGGTTCCAGCGCATAAAATGCACCCAAGTGGAAGGGGGACTTTGAGAGCTGACCCATTCCGGGTGCCAAAGCACCTGAGGCAACCCTGTACAACTTACCATCAACTGTGCGTATGACTTTCAACGCACATTTCTGGTTTCGCTGCTAGCATAGCACGTTGATGGAGCATAAGCTCGTGCCGCCTTGGAGTTCTTCGTACTAGCCCGTAAAGGCGCATAGTACTCAGAATCCAACTTTTTCTCGCCTTAACAGCGAGTGAAGAACTTGCAGCCAACCCAGAAGAAGAGAAGAACTACTGCAACTTTTTGTGGCTCGAACGGGCTCCCTTTTCTTTATTTATTTTGGTGTCCTTTTCAAAGGAGGCAAGAGGGCTCTATATATAGAGTGAAATGAGACCTCTCTTCTTCTCCTTTCCGATGTGGGATTAAAAGCAATATCCCTCTTTTTTCATGCTTCTACAAGACCCCCTTCAAATTTTTTAAAACTTTTGGACAAGTTTTGAAATACTTTGAACAAGAAGCATGGATAGTATAGCTGTTTAGGTGTGACAATCCTATCAGAGGTAGTATGGACGTGATAGGTTTGGGTACTTCCACCGGGGCCATGATCATATGGCTGAGATTCTGGAGGCGTCGGTGGCTGATCTCGACCAGCATCTTTCCGAACTTCAGAGTATTCGGCGGAATGACTTTTCTGCTTTGATAGAAGCAGAAAAGAAGAAATTGATAGCTGAAGTTGAGTCGTCTTATCAGGCCACGGTGGCCATCTGGGACCGCGAGGTGGCCGATGCTGAGGCTGCGATGGAGAGACTATCTCAGTCTACGCAGGAGAAGGTGGAGCTGCGGGCCGCATTGGATGCTAGTATAGCGGAGGTTACTGCCAAGATTCGCCTCCTTGAAGACCAGCGAGCCCAACTTTACTAGATGCTGAGCGAGCCCAGGCTGAGCACGTAGCATCCAAGGAGAAAGAAGCAGCTTTTACCCGCCATCTTCTTTCTCTGACTTGCCAGCGGCAAGAGTTGGACGCCAAGTACGAGAATGATACTGCTCCTGAGGCTGTGGAGGTGATGCGTCAAGAAGCTGAACGCCGAGTCTTGGCGACTGTGGGGACTCGGGCTGAAGACTTGAAGCATCGGATCGAAGAGCTTTCTGCCAATCCCAATGATGCTTAGGGATTGTAGTCTTTTTTTTGTTTTTGTTTTTGGCAACTTTGCTGGGGATGTAATCCTTTACTTTTGAATGCAAAATAAAGAATTTTCTGGTGTGTTCATCTTTACTGTCATGAACTAGTGATTTGTGTGGACCTATTATCTGTTGCGCACCTTGGTTTTTAGGTACAGATAATAAGTTTGAGAGGACCGACATGTTTGCTCAGAGGTAATGTGGACGTGGCAAATATGGGGTTCAAATGACGGAATTTTCCTACTCAGAGGTGTTATGGACGTGGTAGGAGTGACTCTGGGGGGATACGCGGAACTACTCAGAGGTAATATGGACATGAGAGTTCTGCGATCGATGTACGGCAACGCGGGGGTTGTCTGTACGGGATGTTTATCCAGAGGTAATGTGGACATGGTAAACATGATAAGTAGCGCAATCCTACGTAGTGTAAGATTCCGTTTTGCAGGGTGTAGAGGAGCAACTCAGAGGTAATGTGGACGTGGTTGTTCTTCTACTGAGGATAGAATGCCACGGAACAACTGGGTTCTGAAAGCATAAGATTTTGTGAAAGGGAGGTGTATGTGAGCTCTGATGATCAGGTCCACAGACTCCCTTGCTGGGTAGAGATGGAAGTACATATCTGAAAGATATCAAGAGTAGTACTTCTTTAGGAACTTGCCGTTGATGGGCATCATGAACAAGTCCCCGTTTGGTCGGACGAGGCGGTAAGCACCGTTTGAGTATACCGTCTCTATGATGAAAGGTCCCTCCCACTTGGGCTCGAACTTTCCTGGTGTTTTGTGAGTCAACACCATCGGCCTCCTGACTACCAGGACCAGGTCGCCTGCTTGGAAAGTCTTCTGCTTGACCTTTTTGTTGAAAGCCTGTGATATACGTGCTCGATAGAGTTCAATGCGCTGCTGAGCTAGGAGACGTTTTTCGTCAAGTGTCTCCAATTCTCGCAGACGACGACGCTGATTGTCTTCTTCTGTCAATTGGTTTGTGATCGCTAGACGGAGTGAGGGTATCTGGATCTCGAGAGGCAGTACCGCTTCGCTCCCATTGACTAAGGAGAATGGTGTGTTGTCCGTCGGAGTCCGTACCGTTGTACGGTAGGCCCAAAGGCATTCGCCGAGCTTTTCGTCCCAGTCGCGTTTGTTGGATGACACGACCTTTTTGAGTAGCCTGACGATAGTCTTGTTAAAAGCCTCGGCCAATCCGTTCGCTGCCGGATTGTAGGCGGTTGATGCCACGTTCTGAATACGATTCTTGTCACAGAATTTGCTGAAAACGTGGCTGATGAACTGTGGACCATTGTCGTGGATAATCCTACGGGGTACCCCGAAACGGTAGATGACACCGCTTCATCCTAGTCATCACCGACTACTTCGCCAAATGGGCAGAAACAGTTCCACTGACAGAAATGAAAAGCTCTAGGGTGATCAGCTTCATCAAGCATCATGTCATCTACCGTTTCGGGGTACCCCGTAGGATTATCCACGACAATGGTCCACAGTTCATCAGCCACGTTTTCAGCAAATTCTGTGACAAGAATCGTATTCAGAACGTGGCATCAACCGCCTACAATCCGGCAGCGAACGGATTGGCCGAGGCTTTTAACAAGACTATCGTCAGGCTACCACTTCTGTCAGTGGAACTGTTTCTGCCCATTTGGCGAAGTAGTCGGTGATGGCTAGGATGAAGCGGTGTCCCCTCGATGAAGGAGGGGTGATAGGTCCCACAATGTCCATGCCCCAAGCTTCGAAGGGCCAAGAGGCGACCGTAGGATGTAGTGGTTCCGATGGTGTATGGATAAAGTCGGCGTGAAGCTGGCAAGCATGGCACTTTTTAGCATAGTCGACGGCGTCGGCTGCCATGGTTGACCAGTAGTAACCCATGCGTCGCAGTCGATCCTGCAACTTAGGGCCAGGTTGATGAGCCCCGCAAGTCCCGTCATGAGCTTCCCGAAGGGCTTCGGCTGTTTCTTCGTTGGATAGACATCGAATGAGAAGTCCATCGTAGGAACGTCGGTACAACGTTTTAGTAGCTGTATCATAATAAAATCGAAGGGAACGCCTTCTGACCGAGACGGCTTCTTTCGGGTCTTCTGGGAGAATTCCATAGACAGCGAAGTCGATGAATGGGAACCTCCAGTCTCGGACATTAACACCGGCACTTATCGTCATGGCATGGGCCATTTGTGTGCATAGGTTGTTTTTAGGACAGGCCAAGTCTCGACCAACTACCGTGACATAGTGTTGAGTCCCGAGGGTTGCCGCTAATGAGGCTGCGAGGCCAGCCAGAGCGTCAGCCTCCAGGTTTTGTAACCGAGGTACGTGTTCTATGAAGAACTTAGTGAAGGTTGGGATAATATTCAATGCAACTCCATGGTAAGGAACCAGATCTTCATGACGAACTTCGTACTGCCCTCAGATCTGGTTAACGACGAGTTTTGAGTCGTCATAAGCTTCCAGATAATTCACCCCTAGTTGTCGTGCCAACTGGAGTCCCATGATGAGAGCGTTGTACTCGGCAACATTGTTGGAGCACGGCTTTGAAAGGGAGTAAGCACGCTGGATGACCAGCTGATCGGGGGAGACTAAGACCACCCCCACTCCTGCGATGATTTGGCCTTTGGGACCTGTTCTCGAAGCACCATAAAAAAACACCCGCCAGACGGAGTTTTCTTCGGTGACGTTTGATTCTTGGACCTCATTCGGGATGTCTTTATAGAGTCTGGAGGACTCTGGGATGGGGTACGCGACTAAAAAGTCGGCTAGAGCTTGGCCCTTGACGGCTTTTTGTGGGACGAATATCATGTTATACGGTGTCAGCAGGATTGTCCATGTAGCTAGTCGGGAGTTCAATGATCCCGGCTTCGTCATGAGAACCCTGAGTGGATTGACTCGGGAGATGACATGAATTGTCTGGCCCGAAACGTAATGGCGAGTCTTCTTGATGGCGAACACCAAAGCCAAACATTCTTTTTCGACGGGGTTGTACCGGTGTTCAGCCCCGATCATTGTCCTACTAAGGTAGTAGATAGCTTGCTCGTAGCCTGCTTCGTTGTTCTGTGCCAACAAAGCGCCGAGAGAATGATCCATGGCACGGACGTAGAGGATAAATGGTTTGCCTGTGACGGGTGCCACCATGACTGGCTGGCTCGTCAGGTAAGCTTTGATATCATCGAAAGCTTTCTGGCATTCTTCTGTCCAGACGTAGGAGACTCCCTTCTTCATGAGCTGGGTGAAGGGTTGACATTTTCCGGAAAGGTTTGCTATAAACCTTCGGATGTATGCAAGACGCCCTTGCAGGCCTCGAAGTTCTTGGAGGTTCTTCGGAGGGTCCATGTCAAGGATAGCTTTGGTCTTCTCGGGATCGACATGAATGCCTTTCGCCGTGATAATGAAGTCCAAGAACTTTCCGCTAGAAACCCCAAGGAAGGATTTAGCGGGGTTCATCTTGAGTTGATGCGCTCGCATGAGATCGAAGACTGTCTTTAGGTCTTGTAAGTGATCACCTTTTAGACGGCTCTTGACGGCGATATCATCAACATAGCATTCAACTGTTTTGCGTAGATGTTGACGAAAAATGGTACTCATAGCTCGTTGGTATGTCGCACCAGCCTTCTTCAAACCAAAGGGCATTACTGTGTAGCAGAAAATCCCTTTTGGAGTCCTGAATGACGTGTGTTTTGCGTCATCGGGGAACATTTTGATCTGGTTGTAGCCCGAGTACCCGTCCATGAAAGACATGCGTTCGAAGCCACATGTATTGTCAATCATCACGTCAGTGATTGGAAGCGGGAATTCGTCTTTCGGGCAAGCAGTATTGAGATCTCTGAAGTCGATGCAGACTCGTATCTTCCCATTCTTCTTGGTGACAGGGACGACATTGGCCACCCAATCCAGATGCTGCTCTTCACGAATGAACCCGCTGCTCAAGAGTTTGTCCACCTCTTGATCGATAGCGTTCATAATATCAGGACGAAAACGTCGTTGTTGCTGCTTTATAGGCTTGGCATCAGGTAAGATGTTAAGTCTATACATCGCGATCTGGGGATCAAGCCCCGGCATATCTTCATAGCTCCAGGCGAATACGTCGATGTATTTTTTGGCCAATTGGACTAAAGACTCCCGGTCTCTCCCCTTTAGGCTCTTGCTGATGAAGATAGGTTTGGAAGAAGACTCGTCCCCAAGGTTGATCTGCTCGACTTCGTCTTCGGTAGGGGGTTCGCGTAATTCAAAACGAGACTCCCACTGCGCTCCTAGGCGTTGAGCCCAAGGTTCTTCCTCGAAGAATTCCGGCGTTTGGTCTTCGCCTTCATCCTCTCGAGATTGTGCAGATGCCATGTTGACTGATAGCACCTTCCTGAAGATTGAGCCGATACTGGTATCGGAATCCCAAGTTGATGCTTCAGCTGAATGAGAGTGCTCCACTTCTTCTGCTTCCGAACTCTCTGGAGTTGCCGGCGGCGTGACATAGCCCACCCTCCGTCGAGTACGATGATAGTAGTCCTGCGGCTTTCCTTTGGGTGTTGGGAGTCGGAGGGGAAGACGTCGGCCTTTGTCGTAGTTCAGGCCCTTGTTGCTTTTCAGATCGTAACCCATCTTTTGGATGAGGTACTTTGCCTTGTCCGTGTACCGATAGACTTGTATTCTGCCGGTATCCGGCTCTGGCTCGACTGGTGGGAGGTCTTGATGACGCTCGACTTTGCCGAAGATGATGGGTTCTTCGTCCCGGTTCCGCGGTGGGACTATAAAACAGACTCCTTGGAACGGGACTACTTGATTTACATGATTGACGGTCGTTATTTGTGTTTGTAACGACCATAGAGCGTTATCTAGTGTATACATGGCATTCCAATGTGGAAGACTAGAATAATTGAAAGACACTCTATTATTGATAAAACACGAGATTTTGTCTCGTGGGATTACATTGTCAAGAGAAGGTGCATCTATGTCAGCAAATATGTATTCTCCTAACTCTTCATCCGTGAGCACTGGGGCTGGTTCGGGAGAACTCATCACAGGCTTGACCTTGGGATCTGAGAGGGCTATGTGGGCCTTCTCTTGCAGCTTGGGCGAGGCTGAAGATTGCGGAGGCTTGCCTTTAAGACGCACCTTCAGGGGTGCCTCAACTGCGCCCTCGGTGACCGGTGCCTTCCCCTGTAGTTTTGCTACAAGGGGAGCCGACGTTTGAGGAGGTCTTCCCTTGAGCCGTATCTTCAAAGGAGCTTCGGTGGGTGTTCTACCTAGAGAAGTCGGTGCTTTTCCAGGTAACTTGATTACCATGTGAGGCAGCGTCTGAGGCGGTTTTCCTTTGAGTCGAATTTTCAGAGGAGCGTCGGAAATCATTTCTGCCTCCACGTCCGTCTCTGCCGCCGTTTCTGCTTCGTCATCAGCATCATTGGCTTCCCCTTCATCGAGCGACTTATATAAGCTAGCATCAGTGAAGTAGGCTTCGACCCCCTTGAAAGGGTCAATGTCCGCGAATTCTGTTCGGATGATGTCGTTAGTGGACACATACTTCATGCATTGGTGGAGTGTAGACGACACCACCATGTACTCGTGCAGCCACGGGCGACCTAGCAGGAGGTTGTAGTTGACGTCGGCGTCCACGACATAGCAAGTCACTTCGGTTCGGAGATTACCGATATGACATTTCAGTCGGATTTTGCCCAGCGGTTCACTTCTGCTGGCATTGAAACCGCTGATTGTAGTGTTGGAAGGCGCCAGACGGTGCATCGGGATTCCCAATGTTGAGAGCATAGTCCTCGGGATGATGCTGAGGGAAGACCCTGGATCAATCTGAATTTGTTTCACCTTGATGGAACCCACATACCCTGTGTAATACAGCGGCCTGTTGTGCCGGTTGTGCTTGAGCAGCATGTCTTGTTGGGTGAAGGTTATGTTGGGGATGACCTCCTCCGCACAATGGCAGTGCGCACATGTTGTTGGGAGATCCTCAGGCTGCTTAACCTGACTGATGAAGGACTCAGCATCCTTCAAGGTTTCACAGAGAGCTTCGTGGGTATCTTTGGAAAGACGAAGAAGCTCGAACAGAGATAAGCGAGCAGGAGTACCGGCAAGTTATGCCAGTATGTCAAAGTTGTGGGGCTTGACTAGCCCCGAAGCATTTTCTTTTCGCAAAGGCTTGTCGAAACGGGCCTCTACGTGCTTCTATTTATTGGCTGCTGGAAGTCTGGATGGACCCTCTTCCTGGGCAGCAGGGGCGGTGCTGGGAGGCACCACCTCGACGGCAGCTTCGTCAGGTTGGGCGTTCTGCTGCGAACGCGTTTGTACATGAAGTACCTCTTCCGTGGAGGAAGAGACCATGCGGCAAGACTTGGTCTTCTTGCCCTTGGTTTTGGAGGCAGAGGGTACCCCCGGTTGAGTAACTTCAGAGACGAGGTCTGGGTGAACCCATAAGATCTCTCCCCGAGATGTGGTGAGCGGTATGAGTCCACTCCTGTTGTCACGGGTAGGTGGTAGGTTGACCACCTCCATTGTCGCTTTTGGGATGGGGACGATGCCATCTTGTGTTGTGGTTGGCGGCAAGGTGCCAAATTGGAGCGACACCAGGTTGGCCGAGACTGTTTTCTCCTCGTAATCGACGGAGATGACATTCACATTGATCATGCGTTGGATGTAGTTCTTGAGGACGTAGCAGTCCTGAGTTGGATGTTCGACAAACCGATGGTAGTGACAGTACCTCGGATTGTCAACTCTCCCCACCTCGTCGGGACGCTTCGGGTCTGGTAATTTGATCTTATCACCCTGCTTCAACATCTCGAAGAGTTGCAAGGTGCCTTCGTCATTGAAAGAGTAGACCTCTTTTGGCCTCGGTGCAAGCGGAGGCTTCTGGGTAGGTAGTGCTTGTGCGTTTTTAGAGGCATTGACAGTCAACGCCTGCTTCCCCTTCGTCTCACGTCCAGGGTTGCTGGTAGCAGGCCGTTTTCCCTCGTCTTCAAAGGCAGGAAAACTGACTCCCAGAAGGCGAGCATTGCATGCCTTCTTTTTCGCTGCTTCGGCCTCAATAATCAATGAGCTCCAGTCGGGAGGAGGAGTGGAGTTGAGCCAGAGCTTAACCGCAGGAAGCATGTTCATGCTGCAGGAGGAGAGGAGTGCATGTTCTGGCATACCCGGGGGCAGTCTGAAGCAGGCTTGTCGGAATCGTTCGATGAATGTTCGAACCGTTTCTTTTTCCTTCTGACGTACCTCTATAAGGGACGCCATCGTCACGTCTTTCCCTCCGTCGTAGAAACGATCGAGGAAGAGGCATGTCAGGTCATCAAAGGAGGATATGGAGTTGTCAGGGAGACTGCAGTACCAGTCGTAAGCCACTCCTTTCAATGCCCCGACAAACAGGCTGGTGAGTAGCGCGTCTTCCTTTGGGAGATGTCCCGTTTGGGACTGGAAGTACATCAGATAACGGCGTGGAAAGTCCTTCCCGTCGTATGGCGTCAACGTTTGTGGTTTATACTTGGGAGGATAGACCACTTTGTTTCATTCGAGAGGGTAGGGTTGTGGGATCCCCATCTTCTGGCTCTCCTCCTGTCTATTCTTTGACTCGAAGCGTTCATGCAAGTTCCTGATCATCTCAACCACGTCTTCCGTGGAGCTGGGAGTCGGAGAAGGTGGAACAGCCTGGAGTTGTACATTCGAAGGTTCCGATACCCGAGGTGCTTCACGGCAATCGGTATTCAAGGGTGCCCGTTGAAGGGGCACACTTGATTCTCCGTTGGCTCCTGGGTCAGGATTAGTGGAAGGTGCCCTGGCCAAAGCTGACTGTATCTCAAACACTGCTTGAGTCAGTGTTTGCATGGAGGCAGAGAGGGTTTTGAGTCCTCCCTCCAAAGTATCCATGCGCTGAACGAGGTCTGCTGGTGGAGCATCTGACTCCGTATCACCACCTCCCGTCATGTATACTGTCATGACGTGACTGGAAGTGGATGGATCGGTTGAAGCTTCGCTTTCAGCCTCGCTCTTTTGTAGAAGAGTCACTTCTCCTGGAGTTTCGTCTTGGCTACCCCCAGCTATGTTCTGGAGGATATTTTCGTCTTCGGGAGGAGGATCAACAAGGGCTTGACTACCTCCAGCTATTACTTCTTCCGAAATCTTCTTTCTTGTCCGGGTGCCTTCAAACACTCCTGAGGACGGGACCGTCACCTTGGTCTTTCTCGGCTGGCTCTTGGATGAGGACGAGGTCGAGGAGTTGCTAGTCGCTTTTCGGATTGATGAGGAGTTAGAGACTACGTTGCAAGAAGCAACCTTTAGTTCCGGCTCTTCTTCAATCGACACCTTCTTCCCGAGGCGACGTCGGAGGGGTGCTGACGATTGCAGTCGCTGGAACACAGACTGCCTTTGTGGTGGGACTGCTGTCTTGCAACAACAGTTGATGGTGACCACAGCACAGGTGTGCCCTGTGAGGGGCGCATTGTGCTTGTCGGTCGACTCCCCTAACCGGCGTTTGTGAATGATCACATTAAGCAAATCGTTAGAGGAGAGTGCCACCTTTACACCCCCATCAGGCGCATGGCAAGGCCAAGCACCAGGGTGATCAAGTGAATGTTGCGCCCCCTGATCCAGCGCATAAGGCGTGCCCAGATCAATAGTGGGGGAACCACATTTATAGTGACTTGAACCAGCCTCAGACGCACAACCAATGTAGGTGCGGGGGTTCAAGACCACAGAATTTGCCTTGCACGACTTGGTTGCGAACGCAGCAGATGCGCCCAAGTGAGACAAGGACTTTGAGGTCGGTTCGTTTCTGGCGCAGAAGCACCCGAGTCAACTTTGTACAACTTACCATCAGCAGCGCGCATGATTGTGAGTGCATGCTTCTGGTTTGCCGTTGGCATAGCACGTTTGAGGCGCATGGCCCGTGCCGCCTTGGACTTCTTCGTACCAGCCCGCTGGGGCGCATAGTACTCAGAGTCCAAATTATCCTCGCCATGACAGCGAGTGAGTCTGTCAAAGACAGAGGCCTTCTGCGGCGCACCAGAGTTCATGCGCAGGGCGTTAGATGCGCCCCTGCTCCGTCGACGAATCTTCCTTGACTGAGAAGGAGATGGTTGGGGAATGTGGTCAGCACCACGTTTTTTCGAGAGATACGCTGCACCCGTGGGCACATCCTGGCTGCTGAGGGCGTCAGCGAGAAGGGTAGGCTGCATCGGCGCATCCCATTCAGTGATGGAGCCAGGGGTCTCCACCTTGCGCACGCAGGGTTGGCGAGTCTTCTTTGGCTTCGGCAGCCGCTTCGAAGGACTTGCGCTGCCTTCAGAGATGAACTCCTCATACGCCTGTTGATTGAGGCGTACAACTAGTGTCTTGTGGGAGGAGCCCACCTTCACGTCGTCAGATTGCGACACAACTTTCTCATCGGAGGAGAAAGAGGTCCCCAGCAGAGTCGCCAGCTTGTTTGCCATTAAAATCTTTGAGTTGGAATTTCAATTACAAACAGAACAGTGTTACAATGTAGGACTTAGATGTAGTCCTAGGAGTACACTTTTGTTTTTATCTGGGTCCTGTGTCGATGGAGCGAGTGGTAATGCGTTGACTCCGTTGACGATCTGACGACGATTTTAGGTTCTCTGAAGGTCTGGGTTGCTCTGGATGCCGGAGCTTGCGGAGGGGAAGAAGACGTCGAGTCTCTTCCGATCCCTGTGAGTAGACGTGCGTCTCTGTAACTATGATGATCTCGTTATGTCTGTCTCTGTCTGTGTGTGTCAGAAGGAAATGATCCCTCTATTTATAAGCAGCAGGTTGGGCTGCTCATGCGCGCATATGTCGGATGCGCCTGGTCGTGGGAACGCCACGTGGCTGATGCTGGCGGGGGCGCATGGTTGATGCGCCCTGATTTGGGGATTGAATCCTTCCTGTTGCGCCTGTGGTGCTGCGAAAAAGCTGACACGTGGCGACTGAGAGGATTCTTCGGTTGCTGAGATCTTGGGTGGTTAGCACCCCTTCGTGGACTGAACTGAGTCAAAGGACACGTGGCGCATGTCCGTAGCTCAAAGATCTCGGATTTGGTGGAGAGTGATCTGACAGGATGCGCCTAGGATTGGGCGCATGGGGAGACTTAGCTCGTAACCTTCAGGAGTCACGAACCAGTCTGGGCGCATGGCTTTTGAGGCGCATGCGAATCTTCGGGCGCATGGCTGCGGAGGCGCATGCGAGTGGTTGGTCGGCCACGTGGCTTGTAACCGACAGAGGAGAATAATGATAACGCTGACGTCAGCGGCGCTTCGTTTTCTGCAAAAGCTGTTGCTGCTCTGTCATCGAGGCATGGCTGCTGTCGTATCAGACTTCAGCATTTAATGCTCTTGACGGGTGATGAGCTTTTGAGTGGGCGTATTGATCTGCGTTCCACTAGGCGCATAGGGATGCGTGGGGCGCATCCTTACCGGGCGCTTGGTACTGATGGACGCGTCTGTATGATTCGTGGCATGCTGACAGGCGCATCTGCTGCGTGGCACCTCCTTATTGGTCTGTCTGTTGAGTTCTTCGGGGCATTGATGGCTCTCTGACTTAGCTGAGTTCGAAGGGGCAAATTCATCATCATAAATACAAGTTCATTGCACTATCTTCGGGAAGGTTGCCACTTGGCGCATGGGTTTGATTTGCCCTGGCCTATAAGTAGCAACAGTTTGAGAGAGTTTTGTAGTCTCTCCCTTGACTTCTCGACGAAGATGGATTCGACTGATCCTCCTCCTTGGCAAGACGTTGTATTGTGGGTGATGGTTCTCCTTGTTCGAAGAAGCTTTGACGGTGAACTCCTTCAGAAGACTGAGATTCGTCGAGTTGGAATGGACATAGCAGTTTATGTTCGAGCCGCTTACTGGTAGTATTCTTCTACGAGACGACATCGAGTGCCAAGTTGAATGCATGGTTTGGGTTTGATGTGCCTAAGCCTCATTATGATGGAAGAGCCCCAGGCTGGCAGATGCGCCTGTGCGTTGACGAGGAAGTAATTTACTCTGACGGGGCGGAGTGATGCACTGGGAGAGTAATACGCCGGGCTGAGACGACGCGGCTAGCTGAGACATCTGAGTGATGGGCCTAGTTGAGAGTAGGCTGTTACAAAGTCTTCAATTGGCATCATGTTTCTGAGACGATGTCGGACAGGCACAGCATGTTGCAACTGCTGGAACACAGACTGCCTTAGTGGTGGAGCCACTGTCTTGCGGCAGCAGCAGTTGATGGCGACCGTAGCACAAGTATGTCCCGTGAGGGGCGAGTTGTGTATGATGGTTGTCTCTCCCGATCTACGTCTGTGAGTGATCACATTACGTAAATCATGTGAGGAGATGTTGACATTCGTACCCTCTTCAGGCGCATGGCAAAGCCAAGCGTCAGGGTGAGTGTATGAGTGACACTCGTACCCTCTTCAGGCGCATGGCAAAGCCAGGCGTCAGGGTGAGGGTACGAGTGATGTGCCCCATGATCCAGTTCCAGCGTCTGAAATGCGCCCAGATCATAAGTAGGAGAGCAGCACGTATTGCGAGTGGAACCCACTTTATGCGCACAGCCAACGTAGGCGCATGGGTTTGACACTGCAAGATTTGTCCCCTGACTTGGTTCTAGCACATGAAATGCACCCAAGTGGAAGGGGGACTTTGAGAGTTGACCCATTCCGGGTGCCAAAGCACCTGAGTCAACCCTGTACAGCTTACCATCAACTGTGCGTATGACTTTCAACGCACATTTCTGGTTTCGCTGCTAGCGTAGCACGTTGATGGAGCATAGCTCGTGCCGCCTTGGAGTTCTTCGTACTAGCCCGCGAAGGCGCATAGTACTCAGAATCCAACTTTTTCTCGCCTTGACAGCGAGTGAAGAACTTGCAGCCAACCCAGAAGAAGAGAAGAACTATTGCAACTTTTTGTGGCTCGAACGGGCTCCCTTTTCTTTATTTATTTTGGTGCCCTTTTCAAAGGAGCCAAGAGGGCTCTATATATAGAGTGGAATGAGACCTCTCTTCTTCTCCTTTCCGATGTGGGATTAAAAGCAATATCCCTTTTTTTTCATACTTCGAAAATGTTGTATGTTGAAATTAAAGAGTTGTAGACAACACTACAAATGGGACGATGTCCTCATGTTACAGTGATACGACACTACGAAGAGGTACCCAGGTAGGGGTAAAGCCTCGGCTTCGCAAGTCATGTCATTGCGGCGTAACACCGCAAGGAAACGCAAGGCTTCATGCTGGGTAGTTTGACACTACAGAGAGACTTGTGATCTCATGCTACAGTAGTATGACACTACGATGAGGTACCCGGGTAGGGGTAAAGGCTCGGCTTTAAGCCATGTCATAGCGGTGTAGCACCGCAAGGAAGCGCAAGGCTTCATGCCATGTCTTTTTACTAAGATTCTCACCTAGAGTGTATGAACAGAGATAGTAGGCCGTCTTTTGATGGTAAACTTGTAGACGCCTAAAATACATACATCGAAACCAGGCTGACATAGGCCCTTTAATGTGCAGTCAGAAACACATGTGACTACATTGTGAGTGGAAAGAATTACAGCTATGGTGCAGAATTAAAGGCCTAGTCTATTCTTGTATCATACTGTTATTTAACCCATGCGAAAAAGATTCAAGTCGTCCGCGATATCTATCCTAATGCATGATGGACAATCACTGTGGGGAATACTCGAACCCATATATAGAGATATATGGAGGATTGTTGGTGTTTGGCCTTGAAGACTAGAAAAATAGTCCTACATTGCCTAGGCCAAATGACTTGTATCTCTATATATAAGCTTTGCTTGTGTTTAGAGATGCACATGTGGTGTGGAGTGGCACATGGGTGCCATGTGGGGGTATTTTTCTAGTGGAAAGAAGGCTAACTCAACAATGAAGCATTAATTTTTTTTGTTATGCTCTTGGAATTTATTCCTTTGGAGCTAGCCCCGTAGGGACTTGGCGACTCAGACTATGGCTCATGGGCTCATGAGGCATAATGTAGCGTTTTGTTGGCGCACTTTGCACTTAGCACGTCAGCATCGTCGGTAGGCACATTGTGTGCTTTAGTTGCGCTTGTTGCACGAGCCTCTGCGCTGCCGTTCGCGCTGCCGATCGCGCGACCGATTCGTGCTGCCGTTCTAGCTGCATTAACGCTGCCATTCGTGCGGCCAGTTGGCGCGCAGTGCGTGCAGCGTGCGCTGTGCGCGGTGTGCACTGGCGCGGTTGGTGCAGTTGGCACTGTCATGTCTGTGCACGATCTGAACGGTTACGAAACGTTCGGAATCGGTTCCTTTCACGTCCTGAACGTTTCGTATACTGGACGGTTACTACGAATGCCTATATAAGTTCCTCTCTTCTCTCTCTCACGGCTCGAAGTTCATTCCACAAGTTCCTTACGAAAATTTTCAGAGAACAGAGACGAGAGAAACATAGGGAGTTCTATCCATTCGAGGAGTCAGAAGAGCAGAGTGTTCCACAGTTCGTTTTCGAACTTGCTGGTTTCTGGAAGCTATTCGTATGAGACAAATTTAGCTTTGAGCTCCGGTGATCCGTCACCCCAGCAGGCCATCATTTTCTTCTGTTCTTCTATACTTTTGCTCATTTCTTCTTCTGTTCATCCAACTTCGTTTCTGATCTAATCAGAAACTGTTTGTGGGTTTTCACAGTTGCTGCTACGAAATCTTTTGTGCCTTCTTCGAAGTGTTACAACTGATTTCGTTTCTCTGAATCCTCCGGGGATCTCAGTTGTGCACCTTTCTCGAAGTGTTGCCAAAATCCGTTTTTTTTCCATCTTAAAATCACGTCCCGGAAATAAAAGTTATATCTCTAATTTCGTGTTAGGTGCGTCATTCCGGCTTAAATTTAGTATTTGCTCATGACCCAGTTCTAATTTCGACATGAGATTATTGGTTCCTCTTTGGATTATTGTGCAAGCTTGCTTATTTTAGTTTAAATTATGGTCTCTGTTCATGACCAAATTCTTGCTTTTTTAGCTTTTATTGTTTAGTTGTACATGTTTATTTTGTATTTTGAAACAATTGATAATTTTATCCATTTGTCAAAGGTTTCATGTTGATAAGATGTCCTCAGCACATGTTTATTTGAGATTGAACAAAGGCCAGACGATCGACGATATGAACGAAGGCTTATTGGAAGATTGTGCTCAGCTCGTCAAAGCCAATTCGATACAAGGCAATTTCTATCTGCATTATGCTTTTTGTTATCATTATTTTGCAGTTTTTCTATGCTTTTTGTTCCTTTTTATACAAATGTATGGGCAAATTGTGCTTCTTTTGAAACTCCTACATTTGCAGGCAACAAGGTGAACAATGTTGAGGTTGTGTACACTCCATGGTATAACTTGAGGAAGACTCCATCTATGGATGTTGGGCAAGTTGGTTTTCACAATTCTAAAATGGTAACTACCTTTTTTTTAGATTGTAGTACATGATAACTTGACATGATAATATTTTTATATTTTTAAAAGAAGTTGCCGATTAATTCTTTGTGATTGTATATTTCATTGACCATTTGCTTCACTGCATTGTGAGGTATCATCCTATATTAATGACCTAGTTGAAAGGTGAAATTTATCAGTATCTAGAGAGTTGTGTGAAAAATTTGAACTAGGTTTCATGTTTAGTTAAGCAAGTTTGCAAATGTTACATGAGTTTAAGGGTTATGTATCCTTATTTGATGATGATACAAACATAAGGATTTGCTACATCTATGTCTAAATTAAAGGGGGGAAAATTGATAGAAGAATATCAAGGAAATACAAGAGGGAAAAAAAACTTGTAGGAAAGCTTTTTTCGCACCTAATTTCAATTCATATGATTGTACCTCTTGTCACGTCCGGAAATAAGCGGCATATTAAAATAACACGGGATCGCAACATGGCACAATTCAAGTCTTTTAACTGTAAGCCTCAAATACCAAAAACAACTAACAACTCTAATAAATTACTCAAATTCTTAACAAACAATATCTATAAATGCAATAGCCAATAAGCATAAGAGCAATTCTCTTTCATTGAAGTTCATAGCTTATAAATTCTACATCCTACGTGTACCACTCCGCTTAAGAATCATTCGGTATATAGTCCAAAGTTAGTAAAACAACCAGTCTGATCTTCGAGAGGTAAATTAATAATATCTGGAAACGAACTGTTGTGTTTTGAGTTGAGGTCACACGCTCAATAAGCATATCACAACAATAGCAAGTCAACTGTCCTACTTAACATTCTACAGTTTGTACAATATATATAGATTTAATTTTGGGGCAAATGTTGCCTTTCGACAAAAAGTAAGGTCGTTGGGGTATATGACAACTATTTTTGTCGAGTGGTAACTTGACCAAGCTTGAGAGGAACGCAACTCTAGGGGAATATAGCTCCAATTGAATTAGTTCAAAACTTAGATGCGTATTGTCAGAGATAGTAGGGGGGAGTTGGACACTGCTGGGGGCATCTACTTACCTACACACCTTTTAAACACCTCGACAATATGGGTAATGAAAGCCACCGAGTTGAAGTTCATGGACATAACTCGGTCTAACTCATTGTCGTATATAGGGGTGTGCATCGGTCGGTGGTCGACCTATTTGGTCACAACCGAAGTCGAATCGAAGTTAATCGGTTTGAAAATAAGCAAAATCGAACCAAACCAACCAGCTGGTCGTTTCGGTTTTGAAACCGACCGACTTGGTTCGGTTTGGATCGGTTCGACTTGGTCGGCTTTAATCACAGAAAAAAATGGACTGTCATTATTTTTGTAGGTACTTATGCTTATTTTGTTGTGTGAAACTTCAGTCATCACAGGAAAAAAATGGAATAAGTGTCAAACAATGACATGGAAAAAAAATGCATTCAACCAACAGCAGCACAACAGTGATGGAACGTGAGAAAGTACATTCAATAAACAGCAGCTTCAGCTTGTACTTTGCAGCATTGTACGACAATTTGTAATAGTAAATTGGAGCCGCCACTCCTCTTTGAGAGAGAGACGCTCGTTCAAAGTGTGATGTCTTTTGTTGAATGAACCAAACCAGACCAATACCTAAGTAAGTTAGTAGCCCAACCCTAATTATTTAACACCTACATAGGGTTTGGTTCGGTTCGATTTTAAACGGTTTTTGGCATAACCAAACCGTGAACCGAACCAGCTGAACCAAACCGACTGGACCATCGGTTCGGTTTAAAACCGATCGGTTCGGTTTGGTTTGGTTCGACTTGGTCGGTTAGACTTAATTGTGCACAACCCTAGTCGTATATAAGGAACAAAATATGTTCATTGTCATGAAAAACAATTAATTTTCTCATAATTAATTGTATAGTTACGAGGTCTTTATTTATATTATTATCAACACACATATCAATAATATATGCAAGATAACATGGCAGTGGCAAATTCTCTCTTATTAAGTATATTAATAATATTAGTAGTGGGCTTTAATCCCACATTGCCTAGAAGAAAAGTGAGAGGGGTTAGCGTTACCTATATATATGTAGTTCCCCTTCATTAATAAAGTTATCTCATTATTCTAATCTCTACATGGTATCAGAGCCAAAACCTTAGCCGTCATCCACCCCCCCTCTCTCAACAAAATTCTAGCACCCCCACCCCCCACTGCCGCACCCCCCTCGCCTGCCCCCTCCTACTGCTGCCACCCCCTGTCAGTCACCCCCCTGCCACTCCTGCTGCAGCTCCTACTGCTGCTGCTACTGCCCACGTCAGCCTCCCTGCCCCCCTGCTGCTGCCCCCTGCCCACCTCCTCCCCTGTCATCCCCCCTCCCCCCCGCCTTCCCCCCGATTAGCCCGTCCAACTTCATGGATCAAGGTCCAAACCCTAACCCTAGATCATTTCACATAGCCGCGCCAACCCCCTAAAAACCCTAACCTAATTATAAAAAAAATTATTGGATTTCTCAGAGGGTAAACATTTTGTTGTTTGCAGGAACCTCAGACTCTCAACAATTGACTTGGGATTCTTAGGGGGTAAACATTTGGTTTGTTTGGTGGAACCTCTGACTCTCAATGTTAATTTCAAAGTTTTAACAAAAAGGCAGACAAGTTGCTTGTTTTGCATGAATCTTTTTTTTTTTTCTTGATCTTCACAACAGGATCTAACAGAGGGTAACTTGGGTTCTCTCTCTGTCCTGGCTTGTGTGATCCACTTTCATCTCCGCTTCCTATGTACGTGTCGGTTCTGGCCACGTTTCTAGCACATTGGCAGAGTTGATGTGATAATCAAGTTGGAAAGATCAAACTGACAGTAGAATCATGAATCTTGAAGGATGACGAATACTACGACGAATAGCAGTGCTACAAATACTAATGTTAGAAACGCAATGGCGGGACCAACAAGCACTAGCACGACGATTTCATCGATTTGACTTATCGATCGACGGTTGGATGGACCAGAGAGCTACTCGACATGACTGAAGGAGGTCGAGAAGACGCTTCTGGGAATGCGGTTGTCCAAACATCTGACTGACAACCCTCCAGCAGAGAATGATCTCATATTTGAGCAATGGGGAGATGATAGTCGACTGTTTACACAGTTGATGAATTCAATGGAACCATCGGTGGAAGACATTGTTCAGAATACGGATTCTGTGAAGGAATTATAGTAGGTTCTGGCCATACCGTTTGATAGAAAACGTGATTTGTCTCGTATTTACGACTCGGTCGTTGGTGTATACCGAGCAAATCAGGGAGATTAATCTCATAAGGACCATTTCTGGACCTTTAAGACTATAACTGAGGAGATCAACTACGTATTACCTCTAACGGCGGATATCAATGAAGCAAGGGCTCAACGTGAGCAGCTTCATGTCATGGCATATCTTGCCTCTCTCCGTCTTGATGCGGACTCTGCTCGCTCTCAGATTATTGCTGGATCTGATATTCCGTTTCTGATAGAAGTTCACTATCGTGTACTTCGGGCAACGAAAGCCGTTGAGACTACTCCAGGTGATGCTCCTGCTGATCGATCTGCTCGTGCTGGATTTTGTGGTGGTCGTGGTGGGCGACTTGGTGGCTGAAATGCTGGTCGTGATGGGGGACGAGGCAGTGGCGGTCGTGATGGAGGAAGACCGCACACATGCTTCAACTGTAGTCTGCATGGTCATTTCCTGTGGCAGTGTCCTATGCTCCTGTCACCAATATTACAACAGATGTTCCTGATGATGGCATTCGATCTGTTCAGATGACTGCAGAGTCATACAGATTTTTTTTGACTTTCAAGCTCAACGTCGTGGTGAAGTATCCACATCGCGATCCACAGCTGGGTACTCGGCAGCATGTATAGTCAGATCGAAGCAACGGGTGCTTGACTCTGGTGCGTTTGCTCGTATGACTGGTGACAGGTATGATTCACAATTATGTTTTGGTAGGTCGTGTTTCCAATTTTGTTGTTGCCAGTGGTATTTTACTAACAGTCCGTGGACGTGGAAGTGCTCGTCTTTCTTCCAGACTGTCACTCAATTCCGTCTTACATACACTTGGAAACCCTCAATTCCGTCTTACATACACTTGGAAATCCGTTCAGTTTACTTTCAATTAGTCAGACTATTCGAGACATGCATTGCTAGGTTATATATTTTTCTTCTTCTGATTGTTATGTTTTTTAGGACCTCAAGGCTGGAAAGACTATCAGTAAGGGACATATGGCTGGAGGCTTGTACCTGTTTGATGTATATTCTTCTGTTGTTTGTGCCGGCATGAAACTCGATCCTTTCGAGTTATATTATCAGTTAGGCCATCTATTAATCCAAATTCTCTAGAAAATGTACCCTTCTTTAGATGTTCATGCTTTCTTTCACTGTGAGTCGTGTAGTTTGGCTAAGCATCATCGGGTTCCCTATCCGGTGAGTCATAATAAAATTGCATTCGCTGCTTTCGAGTTGGTGTATTCTGATGTATAAGAACCTTGTCCGGTTGAATCAATAATGGATTTTAAGTACTTTGTTACATTTGTTGATGATTACTCACGTGTCATTTTTGTTTATTTAATGAAAAATTGTTTCGAATTATTTGACATTTGGTACAATTTTTATGTCAAAATGAAAACACAATTTGGTGTTCCAATTAAATGCCTTCGAAGTGACAATGGTCGTATGTATTTCATGACTTCACTTTTAATCTGTCCCACAATGGCATCATCTGCCAAACTTTCTGTCCTTACACACCACAACAGAATGATGTGACAGAACGTAAGAATCGCCATATCTTGGAAACAACGCGTGCTCTTATGTTTTAAGCATGTATCCCTAAGAGATTTTGGTCCGATGCGGTTCTTACAGCATGTTATCTTATTAATCGTATGCCATCATCAATTTTTAATGGTACTACATTTTTTTTCGGTTATATCCCGACCGAGAGCCGTTTCCTCTACCTCTCAAGATTTTTTGTTGCTTGTGCTATATTCGGGATACCCGACCGACTCTTTCTAAATTAGATCCTAAGACAATTCAATATGTTTTCCTTGGGTATTCTAAAAATCAGAAAGGGTATCGGTGGTTTTTCCCTACCTTGAAGAGGTATTTTTTCTCTCGGGATGTTACCTTCGTTGAAACAACGTTTCCTTCATTTTCACAAACTACGGATCCAGTTCCTTATGTTTACCTAGAAGAGGACTTCTTGTTGTAACGACCCGCTCCGCCCTAGCGGAACGCCGATTCAAACGGCATGTGCAACGACTCAAATGAATCGTTGACTCGAAGAGTTCCGTCGAGCCGATGAAGTATCAATGCGAATCGATACAAGTGTTAAGTTGGCCTTTCAAGAAGAATCGAGACTTAGACTTTCAAAGGCGTGCTCGAAGTCTCGCTTGGCCAATGCGATCATCGCTAAGGTGGGTGGCTCCGATGAACCTGTCTTTGCTTAGCCTAGACACATAATAATACGGACAATATTGCTAGATCGCTAGGCGATAACACCGTGCATGCTAATAAACGACTCAACGCACCTAGCTAAGGGAATAATCTCATCTTGTATGCTTGTGTAGAACATGAAATGTTACTTGAACCTCGCACCACAAGTCCACGCTCGTGCCAAGGCACAACTTGCTCTTGAGTAGAATTGTTTATGCGTTAACTTATGAACGAAATACTTGTCACTTAGATCGTACTACAACTTGAAGCACAAAACAATGTGAATGGTTCACGAAAATGAGACAGAAAGACTATCAACGTTTCGAGCAGAGTATAGAAACATCGAAAGGCTTCGGCATAGTTGGGTTGCCAAGGCGGTTTCTGTACAGGGAGCTGCATAATGAATGAATGAACGAACGAACGAATAAGCGAATGAATGAATCAACGAATAAATGAATGAATAAGTGAACGAATGAATGAACAAGTAAAAGAAAGAAGAGTTAAGAATGAATGAAAGAAAGATAAGAAGAGAAGAATGATTAGCGATAGGTACGACGGGGACGTGCAACGGGACTCGCTACCCACGCTGCACGGATGTTGCCGCCAACCTAGTCGGTAATCGACTATGGCTCAAAGACAGCCTATGGCTCAATGACAGTCCGTTAAGTTAAAAATGACAAGACAATACGAAATGGTCGCGGACAACTCGATGCACGAGGGAAAGAAATGAATAAGGATTCTAAGGCAACGATCACGACATCGTGGCCGGCCTAGGCGGAATCATGGCTTATGGGCGGCTTAGGTGCGGGCTCGGCCATCCAAGAGATGTAAGTCGGGTATTGCGTGGCCTATCAGGGTGTACCAGCCATCACCGGCTGATAGGGAACCACGATACCAAGATTGATAGTCCAAAATGGCTTGTGGTGCGAGCGACCGGTACATATAGATTAAGTTGGCTCGATTGCGGCATTCCGCGTGCGAGACCTTGCATTGAAACAAGAAATCTGAGAAGTCTGAACAACTGAATGAACTAAGCTGAACAACTGAGTGAACTAAACTGAACAACTGAGTGAATATGAACATCTGAACAAAGCTTTTGAGTACAACACAACTTGACAAACTCGAATACTTCGTCCATCTGAGGCAGGAACACGCCCTCGACACATCTTGAATGCTTATACAATTCGTTAAGTCTTTACGTATAATATGTTGGCTAACTTGGTTTACCTTGAACACAGAAGATCGTACGGTAAGTATGGTAAGTTGCGCATGTTATTCTTATGCGACACTTGACATCGATAATACGAGATAGGCTTTAAATCATATGCGATGAAACCGATTCTAAGGCAAAATTAGTATGACAATAAGTGGTAGATGGTGCACAAAAGTAAAATGAACGTGTTTGGTAATGATAGCGAGTGGGCGAGCTAGCCTTCCCACCAGTGCATAACAATGTACTGATAACCATATAGTCTGCTTGCAGGGTGCGGGAGAACCTCCTCGGGTGTGGAGACTTCCCTCGAACGTGCTAAGGCGCGGAGCTAACTCTGGAGCCTTGGAGCGTTGCAAAGGAACTGAAGCACCATATACAGGACATAATGTATCGGAACATTGCCATGAATCCTTCCATCTTGTAAGCCACTTGGCACGTCTTTTATGTTTTAGGGAGAACTTGAGGGAATTGTAATCTCGGCATAGCGCCGCTTGTAATACTTCTTGAATATCAATAAAGACTATTGAGTTGTTTCAATTTGTGTTCATTTACTTTCCGCTGCAAATGGGGACACTCTGTGCCACTCTGTGGCCTCGCTTCAATCGGTCATTTTTGGACTTGGCCTTGCACGAGCCGCAACCTAGGCTCGTACGGCATCACGCCTTAGCGAGGACGATCGCTCCTCCGGGAGCGGGACGTGACACTTGTTGTATCTTGTTCAAACACTACAACCTCCCGTAAGGGTGCCCTCCCCTACCGAGCCAGTATTTTGGTCCGATGGTCCGCAAATACCGGTTCAGTCAGTATCCACGTCGCCCGATCGAACATCGCGAATAGTGCTCTCGGTCACAGAACCATCATCCTATTTTAGTTCCACTGATTTGCCTTCGCCTGTTCCTCCATCAGCTTTGCCTATTCTGGCAGCACCTCACCCTCGTCGTGCCTGTCGTGATCATCTCTTGTATCTTGACAACTATAAATGACTTACCTGCTACACTCGGTCTCTGGTGGCTACTATTGATGGGATTAAGATTCCCTAAAATGCCGAGAAGGGTCTCAAACATCCCGGTTGGCGTACTGCTATGGACGAGGAGATGAAAGTTCTCCGGGAGAACGATACTTGGGACTTAGTCGATTTACCTTCCGGTAAACATGCAATGGATTGCAAATGGATGTTCATGATCAAGGTGAAACCGAATGATACTCTTGATCGCCTGAAGGCTCCTCTGGTAGCTAAAGGATATTCTCAGACCTATGATAATGATTATTTCGAGACCTTTTCCTTTTCCAGAATGACATCTGTTCGTCTCCTTTTGGCCTTGGTTGTTCTCTATGACTGGCCATTGCTTCAGCTGGATATCAAGAATGCTTTCCTCTACGGAAATCTTGATGAAGAAGTATATATGATGCAACTTTCTGGATTCGTTGCAAAGGAGGATAAAGTGTGTCATTTGCGTAAGGTTATCTATGGTCTAAAATAATCATCTCGTGCGTGGTTTGGGCGATTTACACATGTTACTCAGTTTGGCATGTGTAAATCAAAGAAGGATCATTCGGTATTCTATCGACAGACGTCAGCTGGAATGATACTACTTGATGTCTTTGTTGATGATATTGTAATCACGGGAGACGACAGCCAGAGTATTGCAGGACTCAAGAAATTTCTGAAAGAACAATTTTAAACCAAGGATATGGGATGATTGAACTATTTCTTGGACATTGAGGTCACACGGAGTAACCGGGACATTGTAATGTCTCAAAGGAAGTATGTACTGGACATACTAAATGATACAGAAATGATGCAAGCCAATGGGACAATCTACCTATGGATTCAGGGGCTAAGTTACTTCAAGACGAGGGGGTCATGATGACCAATCTAGATCAGTATCGACGAGTAGTTGAAAAACTCAACTATTTGGCAGTCATGACTCGTCCGGACATCTCTTTTGCAGTTAGTATAGTTAGTGTTGCAAGTAGATTTATGGCTTCTCCAAGAGTTCCACACTGGCAGACAGTTCTCAGAATCCTGTGCTATATAGTCAAGAATTCAGGAAAAAGAATTCGAATGGAGAATCATGGATACACTCGTGTTGAATGTTTTACTGATGCTGACTGGGGTGCAAGTTTGACAGATAGACGGTCTACTTATGGCTACTATGTATTTATTGGCAGAAATTTGGTATCTTGGAAGAGCAAGAATCAGAGTGTGATAGCACGATCAAGTTCAGAAGCAAAGTATCGAGCCATTGCTCATTGCACAACAGAGGAGTTACATATGAAGCATCTTCTATAAGTATTGGAAGAAGAAGCAGGATCGAGCACAATAGATATGTGGTGTGCAGTCTGCTATCCATATTGCTACCAATCCTGTATTTCATGAAAAGACGAATCATATTGAAATCGACATCCACTTCGTCCGTGATGAGTATACAAAGGGGATGATAAAATTTTACCATGCGAGGACTAGTTATCAGATAGCCGATATCTTCACGAAGCCTCTTTTGGGTTATCGGATTCAATTTCTATGTAACAAGCTGGACATGATTGACATCTATACTCCAACTTGAGGGAGGATGTTAAATATATTAATAATATTAGTAGTGGGCTTTAGTCCCACATTGCCTAGAACAGAAGTGAGAGGGGTTAGCCTCTCCTATATATATGTAGCTCCCCTTCATTAATAAAATTATCCCATTATTTTAATCTCTACATTTTACATCACATGTGACTTTGGTAATCTTCAAATATTTCTCTCTTGATCTGTGTAACCTTGAACTCCTTCAATGTTCCTCATAGTCCAAAATGTTGATTACAGACTTATAGGGTAAATGGTCACACCGTCACAAAAGTAAAATTAATATATAAGAAAACGGAAACCATGATTCACGAACCTGGCCCGTCACAGTACATTATTTTTTCTCAGACCTATACATCATATCTAAGGTTTGATACATTAACATCACATATCATATATAAAAAACACAATGACATTTTGGTTTTTGCTATGACCCAAACATCTCTACAACAAGCATCATAGGCAAAGGAGGTATGCAATTCTAATTTTTCGTTGGTTATTTGACCCATAATGATTGATTTGCATGTAAATCTTCCGCTGCCATATCTAAGCGTCCCTACAAAATGGTATTAGATCTTTGTAAATATCCACTTTGCGTTCAACAATCTTCCTCGTCCTCTTGAATCCGTGTAAGAAACTAGAGACGTGTGAAATGGATCAACTATCCACACAAATTTCTTTTTTCCCACAGAAAGTTAGGAACCTTCCTAGAAAATTCTTCATTTCTTCTTCAAGAGTTGAAGAAACTTATTGTAAGGATACCCCTCCGAGATATAGTGTGTTGTAGGTGTTACCTTGTGACACTTAAGAGGAAGAAGTTTGCAGCCTCGACCATTCTAGGCATCAGGAGTATCATTCTGGCTTAGGATCTGCGATCGTTTGTTTAATTCGACTTTGAATCTTAATATATGTTAAAATGCAGTAATAATTGTGTAGTCTACTTTCATTGGAAGACCATGGGTGTGCCTCACTTTCCATAATTTCCTAATGTCTCCAAGTATTTTACAACTAGTAATTATAGTTTGATACTTGAGAGAGGGGTTGTGGCTAACCCCCTGTTTGCAGGTTCACACAGTGAAAGTAGAAAAGCGATCAAATGAGATTATTAACAGGTTGAACAAGACAAAAGTTGAGAGGAAGCCAGACTTGAAAGGTAAAAGCTCAAGAGTCAAAATTATTGTCTATTCATCTATCCTGGTTTTGCGCGTATGTATTTTGAAAAAAGATACTTTAAAGCCTTCTATCTTATTCTATTATTACACCACTGAAGGGCTTCTTTCAAATTTGTGGATGCCTGCTTGCATGTAGGAAAGCATTCAGTTCAAGTAAACAAATGATGAGTTATTTTCCATCTTCTGGGTTAGCTGCTTTAGTTTCCAGGTAGTCTTTAGAGCTAGAAAGCTGCAGTCTGGTAATCGGAAATTATATTCTATGTTGTTAGTATCTTATGATATACAATATGTATCCATTGATCCGATATGATACATATAGGTAGGCTGATAGACAATATGGATTTATAAGTATAGTCCTTGACTCCTAGAGTTACTGTATCATATGATACAAATACAATATGCAAGCAAATCGATAACCTATACGATACTCGAGTTGACAACCTATTAGGTTATATTAGAATGACAGCATGGGGAGGTTGCAAAAGTTCTGTAGGAAGTAGTCCGTAACATGAATAGTATATATAATTGGAACTGGAACCAGTCAATCATGGGAGAAGGTGGTATTTTAAATTATGCCATGTAGGTTGTGTAGACACAATATACATATGCTTCAGCAAATCAAGCTTACCTCCTGATGTTAAATGCATAATTCAAACTTAATCTTTAGAAGGGCCTCAGATTTGATTTTTGTGTATGTATTAGACTTTTACTATCTTGACATATCTACACAAGCTAGCTGGTTTTATCATGATATCATCTCATTGGAAGAACTAAATATTGTGTTTTATTTACTAGATTTAATAGTTTCAAGGTCCTTTTGAGGATTTTGTTAGCCTTACAGAGGACATGGTCGAAAGAAAGAAGATGATTCAAACAGCCGACCCCAGAAATTTGGGATAAAGGCTTTGTTGTTGTTGTTGTTGTCAAACTTTTTTTGAATATTAAATCCTGGTGAAAGAAAGAAGTAGAAGAAATGATGGCTAGGTTGCACTTTAATACCCTAAAATATTCCCTAGTTGCAAGTTACTACCCTAATAGGCAAGTGAATGCCCTGGACTTGTAGGTTGTGCCACTTAATACCCCATCTTGACGACACATGACCAATATGGACATTTTTTCCTTAGAGATAAAAAAAAATCCTACTTGCCCTTTCTTCCCAAGACCTACCCCCAACCTCAACTCTAAACCTAAACCCACCATTAGCACCACAAACCCATACATAGCTTCTCCATTAGTCCTCTGACGAGCTCTCTGCCATTGTGGTATAATTTTCCACTGGAGAAAAATGTGTATCCTTGGAACAAAAATGAGGGGTGAGTATATTTTGGGAAGAGGAAGATAAGTGTGTTGTATAGAGTAGGAGGAAGGTTTTGGATCGACTCTAGGGATTTGCCATGAGGGGGGTGGCCATGAGGCATGGTGGCCATGAGAAGGGGGAAGTAGCAAATTAGGGTTTTGGTTAGGCACAAGAAAGAAGATGTGGGGTCTTAGTAGTTTTGTTTTTAATGTTGTAAGGTAGCAAGTTGGAAATTGGTTAAAATTGAAGGTATAAGTGTCAATATGGAAGTTTAGGATAACAAGTTGTTAATTCTGATACTTAAAGAGTAGCAAGTTCTGTAATTCGGGAATATTTGAGGGTATTAAAGTGCAAATTAGGCAGAAATGATTTTGTTCCCTTTATGATGTCTGCATGCTGGTTGTTATTCCTCACTATATGAGCACCCTTTATCTTTGCCACTGGAACCCTTGCCCAACACCCATCTAATGAGCTTAAAAGTGTCGATCTGGGTCATAACTTGGTTGGTCGTAGTCTGGCGACTTCCTTTTCAAGCTTGTTGATGGTCATGCCATCATTGCCACTCATAAATCGTAACTTTGCTTTTTCTCATATTCTGCTCTCTTCCTCTTCAAGCATGTCAATGTGGTGCTGCCATCATTATTCTCAGCCCTGTGATCAGTGGTAGACCCAGAATTTTTTTTCGGAGGGAGCGAAAATACACTTAAAATTTAAGGGGAGCAATCATATAAAATTTGTATAAAAAGTAGAAGATAATGTGGGTAGCAAGTTTGAGACCTCGAGTAAAACTTACGTTACTCGACCAAATGAGCTAAGCAACTATCTAGAATACATAAAAACAAAGTTGAATATATATATATATATATATATATATATATATATATATATATAGAAAAACCGAAAATTCAGGGGGAGCGCCCGCTCTCTCTCGTCCTAGGGTGGATCCTCCCCTGCCTGTGATTGGGATGATGCTTGTATGAGTTTCTTCATGAGTTATTTGGTCCTTCGGCAGAATGCATGCAGTAACTTCCTTTCTGTTTAGTTGCATTTGGAAAAATAATTGGGTTATGTTCGAAAAAATACATTCTCAATATATGACCATCTCCATAAGTTGTAATTATTTGATAGCTTCTTGAGAATGGAAGTCATCTATCCCATTTCATAGTTCTTGTACAGATGTGTTTAAATATAGCTGATGAGTGTATGCATTTTTTCTGCTCTCTCTTTGTCCTATGATATTTAATATTAATCAACCAAATTCTTTTTCTTGCTTGTTCTCCTGTACAGCTGAGCGAGAAGGAGTCAATGTTGCGGAAAGAGCTGAAAGAAAGCTTCATCTGAGGGATAAAGTAAGCTTTTTTTTTGTATGAAGATTAAGAGCTAGATATTAGTTGTGATATAGTTCCTTGGCACTGAACGAGATCTATTTTGTAACCCTACTATGTCTTGATTTGCTATCAAGAATGAATTCAAAGTGTTTTTTTGTTAGTTACTGATTAACTTCCACAAAACCATCTCTAATGACTCTGCATGGTCGTGCAGAAACGAAGAGAAGAGATGGAGAGGCTAGAGAAGGAGAAACAAGCCGAGATGAGGAGTTACAAGGGCCTTATGGTCTCAGACAAGATGACCTCAAATAAACAAATTGCTTCTGCTAGTAAATCCTTCCAGGAATTGGAAGATGATTTCATGTGAGGTTGATTATACTTGTATATGCTTCGGGCAGGGAGCAAATGTCGAAAGCTCTCGAGTACTGGGTTGAGGTGAGACTTAGTATTATGGGGTTTGAAGGCCGCCTGTATCAGTGAGACCTTAATTATGTTCCAAAATGCCAGTGTGATGCATCCGGGTTAGTTCTATGCCCCAGGAAAAAAGCAACAAGAAATGTAGCAAATTATTCACTGAATCTGCGATTGAGAACCTATAGATGTTTATTGGGGGAAAGAACTAGTGATGAGCTTGGTGTTTTGCTACTTTTGTTGTGTTTTTCTTCGTTCTTTTACTAGTTTACGTTCAAAGCATTTAACATTTGGCTAGAATCCTTGGTTTATCTGCTGTACTTGTATTTTATCTGGATAGGATGTGGGAAGTCTTGTTTCTAGGTACATTAAGGGAAAACTAAGCACTATATGTGCAGCCTTGCCTGTACAACAGTTGTGGACTGGCTATGCTGCAAGCAGAACAAGGATTTGTCAGTGTCCCACTTGTCATAGAAACAGGGAGGCCCTTGAAAATGGTTCCTTTTGTGGATGAAACCTAGCAAATAAAAGCTAGAGTATATAAACAGAGTAAACGATCCATATTCTTCATAGCCTAAACTAAAACTTCATACTGCCCCATCTATGTACAGTTACCATTTTTAATGTCCTGATATTTGAAAAACCAAAATGCTATTGTAGAATTATTCATGAAGGTGTGGTAGTTGGTTTATCTTGTGACAAACAACTCACTTGTTACTTCAAAATTACTAGAAAGCTAAGACTCCAGATTTAGAGCGTGCTCTAGCTCTATATTAATTTCTGGGTCTATCAAAATTAACCGTTAGAATCTTATGAAAATTCAGGGTAGAATCCGAAAATAAGCTATCGGTATTACCAAAATGTAGCATTAGTGAATAGTAAGTTTAATTAGGTGTTTAAACCCCAAAAAAATGGTTATAAATGAAAATAACAATGAAATAGTATTAATTAATTAGAGAATATGTTAACAATGAAATTAGTATTAAAAAATGGGAAAAATTACCGAGACGTGAACCCGGGTCTCCTAGATGAATATATAGCAACGAAATAGTAATAATTCATTAGATGAATATGTTACAAATGAAATTAGTATTAATTCATTTGTATTAAAAAAATACAAAAAGTTCCGGGACTTGAACCCGGGTCTCTCGGGTGAGAGCCGAGTATCCTAACCAACTAGACTACAACGGAGTTGTTGGAAATACCTAACAATTAGATTTCCCATCTTTAATGGAATACATGTTATAATCTTACACGTATCATTTTGAGGCGTATGAACATGACAACTTTATTAGGTTTTGTTACTAATTAAGAACAACATATAGATAGAACAAGTAATCAACTATATTGTACAAAACGAACATGAATACAGATACAAATAATATTTTATTTAAAAAATAGTTAAAAATATTTTCTAGTAATGTCCTCACTATTTTTTTATTCTACTATCCTAATTTGTCCTTCACTACAAAAATACTGTTATTTAGTGACTGATAATACCGACAGACGTAAATCAGTCGCTAAATAGCGACTACTTAGCTGCTAATAATATATGTAAAATACAATATTAAGTTCCGTCACTACATCCGTCACCAGTTAGTCGCTAAACATTTACCGACAATTTAGCAACGAAAATATCCGTCGTTGTCCACAAGTAAAAGTGGAGCAGTAACCCTTTCTTACACATTCTCAAAATTTTACCAACTATTCATCCCCCCCCCCCCCCCCCCCCCTCCAAAAAAAAAAAAAAAAAAACTTCCTTCCTCCATCGGCTCCCTCTCCCTCGACTCCTCTCCGGCGCGACGGTACGGCGACCCCCTCTTCTACCCACCTATCCGCCCCCCCCTCTCCGCTCCCTCGGCTCTCCGACCCCTCTGCGGCGACCCCCTTTCCGCTTCCCCTCTTTGCCACCCCTCTTGCACCCCCCCCCCCCCCCCCGCTCCGCCCCCCTCCTCTTCGCCCCCTCCTCTCTGCATATGAGGGCCCTGAATTTCGGGAATTATTATTATTTATTTAATTTTATATGATTTTCATTTATTGAATTAGATGTTTATTTTTTATTATGATTATAGATGCACTTTTTCGTAGCTTCGATTTTTGGAGCACAAGAAGTGTCAATCCTTAGAAACAACCTTCATGAGTTTTGAGGTAGACAAGTCCACCTTCAAGTTGATACATCATGTCCCATCCAAACTTGTCCCCTAGCATTCTTTTCACTTTGCACAACTCCGGGTCAAATTTAGGCCATTTGACTATTTACCGTAATTCTAGACCTGACTTCCAACGTGAGTTCGGAACTCGACATAGATCAAAACCATTTGACCAAATATATGATTTTGACCCATTTTGAGCCTACGACACACATGCCAAGGGTGTGCCACTCAATCGAGTCTCCATGTGCTATTTAATTGCGAATGGCACAAGAGACTTATTGGTTGACTCTTAGAGTTCGATTAAATTATAAAATATATTTGGACCCTAACCTAGTCAACCCCACTTGGTAGAGCCACTTAGGTTGCCATGACTTAGTAGATGACTTAGTAGAGTTATATTTGAGTTTATTTTAGGCCAAATAGATTTAAATACAATTTCGTATATATATGATTATATTTATAATAGCCTAATACCATATTTATTTATGGCCTTAGTCATGGTTAAGTTAGAGATGCACATCGACTAGGAATTTTGGCACGAAGAGTGTAGTCGTGTGCTTTGACTAGTGTTTTAGCCATGGTAGGGAAGACCGAGCCATATGTGTATTCTAACAAGGAAAACCAATCAAGGTTGTGACTTGAACCCTATAGACAATTTAATTATTTATTATTAAGATTATTGACCTTTTAGAAGATCCGGTTGTGCCAAACTAGCTCATACTTGACCCGAACCAATCCCAAGCCCATGTAGACGGGTAGTGCGTCGAGAGACATCCATGTAGGTGTATATTTATTGTGTATGTATATATTTTCATATTTTATTTTAACTGGCTACAAATATTTTCCTATATATTTGTTATTCATCAAATATAAGTGTTACTATTTAAATTATTATTATTTTGGAAATATGATGAACAATTCCTAAAAAAAAAATACTATTTTTTAGATTTTTGGCAATATATAAACTGGTGTATTCGTAGTATACAATTATTCGACTTTATGTATATATATGCCAATAGATATTCTGATAAATAATTTTAGTAATAGAATTAATAAATAGGTGTTGCCACAAGGGATTGTATTTTTAGTAATTTATAAATAGTACTTGTATTTGTCGAAAATGTGTGTATAAATATATGTAAGCATATTTGTATACATTTTGGTATATATTAAGTTCTATACATATAAATATATAAGCTTTAGAGTAAAATAGAAAAAAAGAAAAAAGAAAAAGAAAAGGGGCGCATGAGATCTCGCGAGATTTTCGAAAATCTCGCGAGTGGACTTCCTTCCCCCAAACCGAACTTCCCAGTCCAACAGAACGCGACTACCCCGACCCAATATATAACGAGAGAGGGATCTCTCCAATCCCTACTAAACCCTAGCCCTAAACCCACGCCACCTCCTCCCCGACATCCCAGTGAACTTTTCGACATGCCTGTACTGCCTGGACATCACCGGAGCCGCGGCGCGCACGGCCACAAGGCACAGCAGCGCAACAGTAGCAGTTGCAGCGGTGCAACTTCACAGGTATGGTTCTCCTTCACCTCGCCATCAATTTTCAAACCAATTAGTTCTTTGCAAACACCATCTATAGGTACTCGATCCCTGTCAAATAGTTTTTATTCTAGGTGACCAAACAACAAGATATTCGGCTTTGAAATCTCGAAAATATCAGTTTTCTAGAACCTTGAAACAGAACAAAAACTTGAGTCCAGGCCCAATTTGGAAGGTCGATTCCTATCAGGACACTTGGTATTCTCGAAATCCACTTAAACAGACTTTTAGAAAACCTATAGGTCTTTAAAACCCTTTTATAGTTTCTGATTTCATCGCATATACGCGAAGTAATTCTTTTCCCAAAATCGAGAAAAACCCGTTTTCAAAACTTAAAAATTCACCGATACTGGATCCGTCCCGTCAAACCGGGCGACGTTGTCGCGAACCGAAAGCATTGAAAGGTGCGTATCGACTTCGTGGACGTGTGGGCTTTGACGGAATTCAAATTGGTTGCGTGTACGCGACGAATTTGGTGCATATCCGTCAAAATTTACCGTATCGACCTTTTTCAAAATTCTCCAATTACTTTGTGCACGTTCGTCAAATCGAGACGAAACTTGCGCCAGCAGGACCATATTATTTTTTTGGTCCTGTATGCCAAGTTTGGTCTAATTCTGAGACAGTTGACCGGATCGTCGTTTTACGGGCCCCACGATCCAACTCAATCGGCGAATTTGTGCACGGTCCGCCGGAATCCAACTTTGGACATACCGTTGGGTTCGTCTCATCAAAACGGACCCGTAGATATGTAGTTTGACGACTTTAGAGACCATAGACTTTGGCACGTTTTTCGGTGCAAAGTGGGTCCAACGGCGGACACCGTTTTGATCCAAAATTATCGTTTTGTTTCTGTGTCCAGAATTGGACTTATGGGTAGCCTGTCCTAGCTATTTTGCTTATTTCGAGAATGTTGGCAATGTCTGTTTCATCATCCGAGGACAGTTGCAGGAGTTCAGCTTTCGCAGACATTTGATCTGACAGGTTATTTAGACATGGTTGAGTCTACACCAGGCAAGTACACCTTGCCAAACTTTATAGTACTTACATGCTTTTCCATATTGCTATTATCATATCTTACTTAGTTCCATATTTCTCCTGTTCCATGTCATGGATATTTTAGTTTTACGTGCACGTAGATTATTACTCTTTTTCCCACATTACTTGCTCTATTTTCTTATCCTGTTCATGTCTAGTGATAGTATTGTTTTGTCTATGCCATGATCCCCTGACCTGTTTGACTTGGACTACCAGTACTTGGTAGAATTGACTTGACCTGATCATGAATATTTTCACTTGACCCTGACTTGTTATTAGACGTGACTATACCTGACCACCTCGTTCGTGAGCTTCCATCGAGTGCGGATGAGCCTTACTATAGTTAGAGATTCTCCATCAGCTACTGACTATAGGAATGTGAGCTCCCATCGGGCTGCAGTTACCCCGACTTACTGTTAGTCACGCTTGATAGCACTATCCTTGACGGCATGCCACTTACACTTTTTCTTTAGTTTGATATTATTTACTTGTACCATTCCCTATCCTTCTTGCATGTTAAAAACTGTTAAAGTAGACATGTATATTATGTGTCTTGCTAGTCCTCTGAGGACCTGGTGATCTCTCTAGGTATTAGCTGAAGTGATCGAGGTAGAATACATTAGAGAATTGATTATTGTTTCTCAGGAATTTCAGGTATATTTAGTTCATATCTTTTCATACTCGTCCTATATTATATTACTTTGACATTGCTGCTGTATAGCCTAGTTTTACAAGCTTTATCTTTCATTAGAAGCTTGTTCCAGATAATTGCATTAGAGTCTGGTCCACTTTAATGTATGTTATCTTTTCTTGTTACTTGTAGTAATCGGTTTGCTAATGTCTGACCAGCATTAGTTTACTTGGTTTACATAAGAGTTTATCTTCAGTGGATTGAGATATTTGTAGTTGAATGGATAGATTGCTTAAGAAACCAAACAGCTTATACGTATTCGAGCTGGGCTGGTGTCCTCTCGATACGTAGCTGGCATGTATACGTGTCACGACCCGCACCCACTGTGAGGGTACGAGAACGTAACAACGTCCAGCCTACGCCGCAGTGTCGGCGGTAGAACGCTGTCCTAGGTCAATCATCTAACAAATATAAAGGTACCTGTACAGTGTATACACTCCGAATGGAGGTGACATAGCAATATACAGTCTCAATCACATCTAAAGCAGAATGATAGATAGGAGGATAGATAGATAAATACTGGAATGAAGAAAAAACCACATAAATACAACCAGAGAGTCTATGTGTCTACTGACATAAAAAATCAGAACATCTAGCTCAATACAAGACTCTAGTACTGAAATGAAAGAATATATACAATCTAGATCTCAAATGACAGAAAATAGAAAACCTAGACTAGGGAGCCTCAGTCTCTAAACTAGTGGATCAGGCTGGAAATCTGGGTCACACATGGCATCTACAGCTGCCCCATAGCAGGTGTCTATGCAGGCCTCCTCCTCATCCTCTGTAAAATTTTCAACAGGTCCAGTCAGGACGGGAGCGAGCACAAAATATCTCACGCAGTTCATAACGAGTTAGGAAATATAAAGCATGCAATAGAGTAAAGTACATGAAACGCTGAAAGAAGAAGATATATGAAAAACAGTAGAGATTTGATAACAGGAAATATCTAAATATGATAAGTAAGAACTGTAAGGAACATGTGATTTAGAGCACAATATGGTTATGTAAACGGGTTAGGTTATACAATAAAATGGGACTCCTTTGTACGTGGGTGTACAATGGACATATACAATTTCTTATACAATACGATTGATCACATAACCATTTCTACTCCCCCTCCCCAATCAATACACAAGGATCCAATTCAGTTACGTTACCTTATACAATGGCTTGTACAATGGCTTGTACAATGGCTCAATGTGATACTGAGAGTACAATATGCACAATGAGTGTACAATGATAAGGGTATTCAATAAATACAATATGTAAGTAAAACGCACATCACAATATGTACTTAGTGAATACAAGGAGATAACATCTCAGAAGAAGATCCATATAGTACCAATCCGTGATAAAGATCGTGTCAGCATCAGGTACAGTAATCTAGAGCAAGAATGTAAATCCATACAAGTATGAAACGGTCAGAGAATGTACTCGCCTGATAGCCTGAGTGTCTGAAGAGAATATACTGTCCGAGGAGTGGTGTCTGTCTCCTATAGAACAGCACAAGTCACAACAGGTCCAGAATAGTAAAATGGAGTCCTACTATGCATTCTACATGATTCTAGGTCAATCTAGGCCAAAGTCAACTCTTGGTCAACTCTGGTCAACCCTAGAAGTCAAACTAGGTCAACCAAGTCTAGTTGAGTCTAAACTAGGCTATTCCAATCTATACTAGCTAGCACCATTCCTATCAAGGCTAAGCAAGCCTATATTAGTTATATCACAAAGTAGCTTAGCTAATTTCTAGAACCCTTAGCAAGTCACAACCTCACTATTACACCCATATATTAATATCACACAATATAGTACACAATCAAGGCTAAATACTATATGTATACATATAAATACACATTTCACATATATATAGGCACATTACATTCACATTAGATTAGACATAGGTATATATATTCCTATTCATAGGCATACATATATGTGTTATGCATACAAAGAGAGGGGAACCATATGGTGTGTGTGTCTAAAGGGAACATGTGTGTGAATATGTGAAAACAAGGTTCAAATCAGCCTAACAATTGACAGTAACTCAGTGATAAAACAGGACAGTGAGGTGAGATATGTGTGTGTATTATGGTGAGAGTGTACAGGAATTACATAAGGCAGTGTAAGGACAACAAAACAGTGTGTGTATGCATACATTGTGTGTGCAGGAAGTTAATAGCAGTGAAAGAGAAGACTGTGTGTGTGTTCAGGAAATACAACAGTAAAAAGAGAGGGAAGGGTGTGTGTTGTGTACCTGTGTATAGGCAGGAAATAACAGGAAGGGAAACAAACAGTGTGCATATATTGGGATACATATCAATGTGCAGGAATCATAAATGTGACAGTGAAAAATCATAAGACAGGGGACATGGCCTAAACCCAGGTTACACAAACCTGGAAATCAATCTCAGTTAGACAGAAAGGAAAGGGAAACAATTCATTGTTCTCTAATCTCAGTTTTTGAAGAAACCCCAAACAGTTATTAATCTCAGGTTAATAACTCAAAACAAATGTGAACTTTACCTAAACTCAGGTTTACATAGCAACCAACCTCAGTTCAGTCCCACATGAAGAACATTCAAAACATTTCAAATATGAACCCAAAAATCAGTTTACAAACTTATTTTTCAGTTTTACACCCATATATGAAATGAAATCAATAGTTAAGAAGAAAAAGGAAAAGGAAATCAATTCCAGTTTTTTCCTGAAACAGTCCACCCTTGCAAATCCCATTTCGAATTCAAAAACTCAACTAACATCCCAAAACTTGCACATAGGTAGATAACTTATAGGAGGACCATAAATGAAACTTAAACAGGCAAGGAAATCAATTTATTAAGTATCTTCAATGACAGTTATACACAGGTTTGTAATTACCAAAACAAACTCAGAAAATCAATAACAGTTTCCCCCCTTCCTATTCTCAGTTATGAAGAATACCCACCACAGTATAAATACTCTATAAATCTCAGGTTCTAACAAACTGGAACTCAGAACACAGTTTTAAACATCAATTTAACACATCAAGTTAATCCTTGTTAGGAAGAAAAGAAGGGAAATCAACTCATTGCCTTCCTAAATCTCAGATTTCAGATATAGGAACATGTTTAAAATCAAAAACTAAGTATTAAACATCACTGCAGGGGTTGAAACTATCAGGCCATCTCAGTTTAGAACTGGGAATGACAGAAAAATAAGGTCAGTATCAAAACATGGTTTTAATGAGGAGTCGAGTAGCAAATATCAATTAATCATGAATCTAATGATTGGAAAAATGAATACAACCCTCGTGCACAATCCCACACATCATCTCGTGTCATCCATAGCCTGACACGGCGTGTCCATAGCAAGAAATCACAAAGTGATACACATACAGTGCACAGACAGTGCACTGTCTCGTGCACACGTGTACTTGTGTCGTGTGCACGACACAGGACACGAATGGATCTCGTGGTGACACACATGGGTAGCCCACCTATAGGGCTACCTTATGGGCCTACTGGCCTGTGTCCACGAAGTGTCAGGGTCGGACACGAGGCCCGTATCAGTGGCCCAAAACTAGTGTGCACAGACACAGCCAAAACACGTGCACAGCTGATATCTACCTAGACACGACACGGGGACACATGGGGCTTGACACACGGGGTGTCAGTCATGGCCCCATGCCACGCGTCAAGTCTCGTGTCCAAACGACGCGTGTCGTGTCCGCTACAGGGCCCGATAGGCAGGGGATCCCTGTAGCACGCGTACGAGTGTCCAGGTTATGAAATCGACACGAAATCGACACGACACCAACACTCAAACATAGGGATCGAAAGACAAGATCTAATCTATCACTCCTATTCAAAAACATTGAATAAATTCGATCGAAATGCCCTTTGAGGCATTATGTCGAATACCTAGTCCTAGCTCTGATACGTGTCCAGAACGGACACGAATCCTCCGATACTGGACACAAAACCTATCCAGACCTTAGGGGGACCCTTAGGGCTTCCTATACATGAAGACAAATCAAAAATCCATTGAGAGTTGAAGAAATTACCTCTTGTTGAACTTTCAATAGAAACTCCCTATGTAATGCTCTCCACTTTATGACCAAATCAATCCAAATCAACCTCAAACTGAAATGGAAGCTCAACAACAGCAATAACAGTCCTATTAGGTCCTATTGGAACAATTTAGAAAGAAAAAGGAATAGGAAAGGGGCTCTAGAATTTAAATGGCATGAAAACTTACCTCCTTGAAATTAGGGCTCTTCCTAAAGAAAAGAGGCAACCCTAGATTTGGGAGGGATTTTATATGGTGGGAATCCCTAGGTAGAGGGGTGTGGCTGGCCACTAAGGCTTAGGGTTAGGGTTTTGTCAAACTATTGGGCCTTGGGCCAAGCTACAAAGGCTAATGTAGATTAAACTTAATCAAGGTTCTAAACCATAAGTCATGACTTGTGACTTCCTAATCCTTGGCCAAAATGACTAAACCAAGTCCTAAGCTAGGTTAGACTAGAGTCACTTGACCTAACCATGACCCACTAACTAGGGTTAGCTTCTAGGTAGGTCTACAAAGTCAACACTAGTCAAAAGTCAACCTAGTTCAAACTATCTCAAATAATTCCTAAAAATTCTCATAAATTCTAATAAATTTAAATAATAATTAATAATCCCAAAAAAAATTCTTAAAATTACAAAAAATGACTAAAATACCCCTCAGTCTGGAAATGAACACTAGCAAGACACCAAATCATAAGTCATGAATTTAAATAGTTTAAAAAAATAATTAAATATCACTAAAAATCATAACATGAAATAAATACCATTAAATAATAATTATAATTACAAAATTTCAAAATTACCCTCTTCTGAAAAACTGGATGTTACAATACGTCTCCTAGTCCTACGTATTTTAGGATTGGGGCGTTACATGTTTTTTGGTGGCCCTTGTAGGTCGAGTTTGCCGTTTCGGTTACGTCACTGTACCGAGTGGGCCTGCGATATAATTAAACCCTTAGGAATCTCAATCTACAACTGCCTTGACAATTCTTTTAGAAATTTCTCTATCGTCCTTGAACTTTATATTTGCCTTGATTGTTCTTCCTTTGCTTTCTCGTATCATTGCTTCTCGTCCCTTCCTATTTCATAGTGACGAATAAGCGTGCTATATAGGATTTATTAAAAATTCTTAAGTATTAGTGTAAGTTAGTTTACTTATTGTACTTTGATTGCTTGATAGATAAGGGGGATTGGAGATGCCATAGGACATCATGTGCTTGATGAGGTAGTTTGACCAAAGGTGGGTAGACGTTCCCAGTATAGAAATAAGTATATGGTCAACGTAGGTTACGCCCTTATGGTAGTCACTCGATTAAGAATAGAGTGATAGTTCTAGTATAATGATTGACCCTCTACAAGAAAAACTAGACATAGTCTAACCTAACCCATTTACTATTATACCTTGTTAGTTTAAAGTAAGGATTAGGCAGATTAGTAGGTACCACTTAGCTTGGTTAGGTAAAAAGGAGACTCATATAATTGTAATAATAGTATGGTTAGGAGGGACAAGTCTTCAATGTGATATTTGCAAGACCGCCAATACCAAGTAGAGCCACTAGAGATAACTATCTATAGTTTTACGATATAGATGTTGCAAATCCAAATTGTTTAGGCTTGATTAGTACTTGACTTATTAGGAGACACTGTAGTGACCTAGCGTATCCCTTAAACTATTCCTAGTTACCCTAGCACGGTTCTTTGTTAGTGAGCCTTATTTTAATTTCGAGGACGAAATTCTTTTAATGCAGGTAGATTATGAGGGCCCTGATTTTCGGGAATTATTTTTTTTAAAATTTTATATGATTTTTATTTATTAAATTAGATGTTTATTTTTTATTATGATTATAGATGCACTTTCTGTAGCTTCGATTTTTGGAGCACAAGAAGTGTCAAATCCTTAGAAACAACCTGCATGAGTTTTGAAGTAGACAAGTTGTAAAACCCCTAAATTTTTTTACTATAATTTTATCAATTTTGGTACTGATTTAAAATTTTTGTATGGTACATCGCGTAGTCGTATTATACGTTGTGCGCAAACGGCGTATTTCGTAAATTGCTCGCCGAGTGCGAATATGTGCGAGGTACATATTTTTGTAAAATATTTTTGAAGCTTGATTTTCAAATAAATAATAAAAAAAAATATTTTCGATTATTTAAAGTTGTAAAATACGTCATATTGGAATTTCCAACTCTTTATTTTACATTATGAAAGGTTTATAAATAGTAATTTTGAAAACGAGGTATTATGCAAATATTCATACGAGGTACATAAATTTAAAATTTATATATATAATTCCATTTTTCGAATTTATTGATATTAATATTTTATTATTCAAAAAGATATTTAAAAATATTTATTATTTTTGAAATTATTATTATTGGTATTTTTGGAAAAATATATTTGAAAATTATTGTGGCCATTTTAAATCTTGATTTGATTTTATGGTTTTAATTTAAAAAAAATTTAAAGGTAGAATTTATATTTAATTTGAGTTTAGTTTATCTAAGTTTAAATTGGAATTTAATTTAGATTTGATTTTTAAAAATATCTAATGGGGGATTTAAACATCCCAATCCTTATCCTAATAGGAATTTCCACATCCTATAAATAGGCAGGTACTCCTCCATAAATTCTATCAATTTTCCACAATCCAATTCTCCACCAAAATATCCATCGTACATCGTGTCCGTGTCGTCCTTTCTTCTACTATATTTCTAGTACAATTACATCCTGCATCCGTGTCCGACAGTTCCGGACACCGACTCGTCCCGTGTTACGCAGGACACGTGTACAGACTCCTCCCGTCCTGACTCTGCAGCCCTGCTCTTCTCGCAGCACCGACAACCCTTCCTGACGCAACCACCTCCGCTGTCCACCGACCACCACCATTGCATTCATCACCATCATCGACCTGCACCCAACTTCAGCCTCCCGACATCCACCGACCGTTTCTCCGTCACCACTACCAGCCACCAGTGTCCTAGCCACCTTTCCGACCACCGCAGCCACAAACAACTACCACCAGACACCAGAAGAGAAAAGAAAATAAACACAAATCCTAACCTGTCCGCGCCGCCGCCGGAGGACAGCCGCGCTGCCCGCGCGTACGAACCCTCCGCCAGCGTCCTCTGTGGCCGCTGCCACCGTAGCCATATCTCCAGGCCGCCCGCCGCTCGAGCACCCAGCCCTCCGCCTGCGAACGCCGCTCCCCGGCGTCCGCCTCCGTCGACTGACCGGCCGCACGCCCAATCCACAGCACCTCCGTCTCCAAACCCCCTTCGCCGCCATCTCCGAAAACCCTCGTCCGCCGGCGCTCCTCTCCAGGCCGCCGCGCCGCCGCCTCCTTCCACTGTCCGCCGAAACCCTCCTTCGGCCTCTATCCCTACGAGCTCCTCCACCTGACGTCAGCAGCGACCGCCGCTCTTCCCCGCCGTATGCGCCACCGCGCGAAGGACAAGGTCGCCCGGCCACAAAACCTCGGCCGCCCTGCCTGCACGTCCGCCGCTCCGCGCCAGGCGCGTCCGGCGCCACTGCGCCGCCTTCTTCCTCGCGTGGCTGTGCCACCGCCGTCGCTCCGCCGAGGTCGCACGCCGGAGTTCCTCGGTAAAACCCCTTCTCTCCACCCCTTCCTCTCTTCACCCTTTTCCTTACTGTGTACTTTCTCTCTCTTCCGAGAAAAGAGAAAGTACCCATCAGCTTATTAAAAGTATATAATAATAATAAATTTTTTATTTACTGCTATCATAAATTGCTTAAGTTGGTATAGGTATTATAAGTAAATAATTTGCTTCTCTTAATCCATATTTTATTTATATACTTATGGGTAGTATTATTAAAATAATAATTGTTGTTTAGATATATTATTTTATTATCTATTATCTGGTAGAAATTATTCTTGTGAAAATGTACTATATCAAGAACCATATATCTAATTTCAAAAGAAGTAGAAACCTAAAAGTGTATTATTTTCATATAAAGCTGATATCTAAAATAATTTTTTCGGAATATTTACCTACAAATATTTTTCCATTATTATAAATAAGTTATAAATGTTTTCTAAAATTACAGTTTGAAGAACTTTTAGAGTTTTAAGCCTCAAATGCTTTTCTCAAAATTTTAGATATTCTGTAAAATATTTTAATAAAATGTTGATTTAAAAATATATATATATATATATTATATTTTTCCTAGATAGTTATGACTATTTTTCTAAATGAGTATATATAATATATATATATATATACTTTAAATTGAGAAATATCTTTTACATAAATCCAATCTTCCTTTTAATATATGACTTCTGACCATGACTAATCACATATTTATTTCCTTCGGACTTCTTGACATCAAACATGGCTATCGGACAAAACGGATTTCCTCGATCACCGCACCACACCAGATGACACACCAGGCAAGATACCTTGCCTTTACTGTTTAATTTCTTGCTCAATATCATGCATGCTTTTTCTTTATGTTGTTCTTACAAAACTATATATAGATGCAAATTATTATACTTTATGCAATTGGCTTAGAGTTAAGGGACCATCGTATGTTTAGTGCATCTCATAAACTGTCACGACGTGCCACAGATTGTGTGTGAGTTGTGAGTCGCATATAGATGCGGACTTGCGTGCTGACTGAACATTGGTGCGTACAGGCCGTGCGTTAGGATATAACTGCTAATAGATTGTGTAGAAGACTTGGCAGTTATTAATGATTAAACAGTATCGTGGAGACGACGCATGTATAGTATCATTGGGGGGAGGGGACAGTTATTAGCGTAGGGGCTACATTTTATTTTTATACACATTTTGGGCCGAGGGTGACTCTTATGAGCACTACCTTCTGTCCAGGGCCGATAGTGACTCGGATGAGCGCTACTTACTGCCACTCTTTATTTACTCTGCTGAGCCTACAGACCCTGCGTAGAACGTTGTCCTCAAAGTGCATATCACATAGAATGGTTAGGAACCTTACTCATGCATACTTTTCTGTTGAGCTTTATTTATTCAGTTTATCGGCATGATATTATGTGTCTTGTTACGTCCCTCTGAGGACCTGGTTATCTCGCCAGGTGTGTGTTTCGTGATTCTTGCAGGTGCTCTAGGTAAGGCCATTCCTTCCTTCGTGATGATTGCTCTTGGATTTGTCACTTGCTCTCGCTCGATAAATTCCTTCTTTGTATTTTTTTTCATATTTAATTTAGTTGGTATTGGATTTGTCTCCGCCCAACTATTGTATACATGACAAACTCAAAGTTGCTTTTATATCATTATTTATCTTCGTGGATGAGATTTAGTGTCTTGGCTTTCTACATTTACAGCTTATGTATACATACGAACCTCTCTTATACTCGTATGTATACAGCTGGCATGATACATATCTAGTCCCAAGTATTTTGGGACTGGAGCGTTACATATTTTTGTGGTGGCCCATGCAGGTCACGTCTGCCGTTTCGGTTACATGACTGTGCCGAACGGACCTGCCAAATAGGATTAGAATCTAGGAATCTCATCCACATACTTGATCATCTTCCTTGGCCTTCCTTTGATTTCTATATTCTGACTCCCGTGGCTTCCCTTGATTTTTGCATCTTGCTTGAACTCTTTCTACCAACACCCTATCATCTCGTGCTTAAACATGGTTAGAAAGATGACTACTCCACTATATACTTATTGGTCAACCCTATGGCTAGAAGGATTATATTGACAAATAATATCCATTGAGGTTATATTTGAGTATAAAGGCATTTATTTTTTCTAGAGATATGTTCTTAAGGATTAGTTAATTTCAAGTTGGGTAGTAGCATATTACCGCCTTCAAAGGATAGTTAGAATTTTATTATTACCAGGGGGTACACACAAGATGATAGCTAGATCGAGAAAACAAATTGTTGATTTATGAATTTTTTGAAATGGTGAAATAGTTATGATTTATTAGGGATATAAAATCGATTGAGAAATAACTTAAGTTTTTATATTGTGACGCATGATTACGGTTAACTTTAAAATTTTGGATTGTAATATTATAAAGATTATTTTGAGATTATTTAAGGAGTTTTAATTATAATTTTTAGACATCTAGAGAAGACAAAAGTTTAGCTTGAGAGAGCTTGAGGTTTAAAATTGAGTCGTACCATTTATAAGTTGAAGAAATGATGGTAAAATTTTGTTTAAATATTTGGAGGTTATGAAAGTGACTTTGAAGGAAAAATTCAAAATTTTAATTGTGTCATATGATCTATGATTTAAAAAGTTAATTAGATTTCAAGTTTAAAGCCTTGATTATGGATATTTAAAATTTTGGTAAAAATTTTTTTAATTTGAGTTACATGATTTGCGAAACGGGTTAAGAGTTTATCTCGAGGTACATTTGAGAATTGGAAATTTTCAAAAGTGATGGCTTATTATGAAAGTTTAGTGTGCCGCATTAGATATGATGAAGGTTATTTGGAATTTATTTAAAGTAAATTAAACTTTAAAGTTATGATTAAATACTTGATGGAGTATCTTGAGATTTTATTTCGAAACTGTTGAGGAACTTGAAATTTGAAATTAGGTCATATATTGGTAGAGGACCAAGAAGCAAGCAAGTCACCCTAATAGGATACAAGTATTCCTCATTAATTGCCATGATAGTTGTATGTACTCGAGTGTAGTTGGTCATCTGCCAAATCATGTGGTTATATTTCAATCTTGACTCACTCGACCTTCCCTCAAATCTAGATCTTTTATCGTGACCATCTAATTGTTTAGAAATGATTAGCATCTTTCCCTTGACCATTTTCCATCTAAGAGACTGTCTCCTCTCTAGAAACTGTGTCTCTAACTTATTTTACCTTGAACTACGAGATATCCTAAATTATCTTTATTTCGTGCTTTAACCTTTTACTTTTGTGCATTAACTAGTACCTTATAAAAACCCACTTTCTATTTTGATCATTTGGCGTACCCTATCGTGACTTTGATATTTGGAGCACAACACTAGACTTTTCCTTCCCACAAATTTTATATGCAAGACCTAGACGAGCTCACTTTCATGTAGGTATATTGTGTCCCACCAAAACACGTTCCCTTGTACTCTATCTTTATGGTGCAACTTTCGGGTCATAAAGACTAACTGTAACCTTTACCATGATATCGATATATTTATCGACCATGGATCTCGACTCAATTCTTTCGACCCGATATATGATTGTGATCCACTTAATTCCTTAAATGTTTAACCTTACGTTTATCTTGACTGCTTAACCCTTGTCATTTATTTTCATGTCTTATCTCGATTCACTTAGACACATCACATTTTTACGCCCTTCAATATTAGCAACCATTTACTTTTCCTCCCTGATTAAATTGCTTCGCACATATTTTACCTTAATTCCTCCGTGGTTCATGCAATTGTGTTCAATTTATGATTCCTTGTTCGAAGTAGAAATTGGTCATGACAATCTTTTGGTTGGTAATAGGTTAGCGTAGAAAATCCTAGAAGAGAGAGAGAGTAGTGGAAAAGGTTGAATAAATGATTGAATATGCATAAATGAAAATATGCGATAAATCCAAATAGATAAATTAAGGGATGATATATTATGTTTTGATGAAACACTCAAGGATAAATACTTATCGAATTCCAAAATTTGTTTGAAGTAACTAAATATCGAGTGAAGAATTTTCTAAAGTGTTGGTGGTTTAAGAACCAAACTTATATATTAAATTATGGATACAAATTTTTGATAAAGACAATGTTGACGTTGCCTTCGATAACATATAGTGTTATGATGATATTAGTTTTCAGGGATAACTAATTGTTGAAGGAAGAAACCCTTACATTTTGATGCATGGAGAATTTAGTTCTAAGATGAGTATGGATATGAAGTTATGAATGAAGTATTGAAATAATACAAGTGTTGAGAAATTGTTTATATAATAATACAACATGGTATTGGATTCCGAGGTTATTTCATGAAGCGAAGAAAACTTTTATGCCTTAAGGGACTAAATTTCAAGGAGACCAAAAAAAAAAGAAGAAAAAAGAAGAAAAGAGTAATGAGGCTTAGTTGAGAAAATATTTATATAACTTGGGGAAGTAAATTAGAAAGTTATTCTGGATTACGGCATTATATGAGTATTAGAAAGGGAGGGTGTGCTTTACGAAATTGTAAGTTTATGGAATATCAATTCTGAAAAAAATCGAAGTTTCAAGGATTTTATATTGATAAAGGGATGATGAGGATTCGAAGATTCAACATATTGAACCCACCTGACAGTAATGAGCTAGCGGTCCAAATTTGAGATAAAGGAGGCTATTGCCTATTTACAAGGATTGCACAACTATAGGATATATGGTAGCGTTAATTGAATTTAAAGGTTGATAGGTTGTCATGAGTTGACCAATCTTCTAACCGTTTAAAGCTTCATTGAATATCGTCTCTCTCTCGTCCGATAATTTAAATCTTGATTTTCTTATGGCAAAACTCTTCTACTCCTCAACACTACCTATCCTAACTATTCCTAAATTTCGAGAACAAAATTCTTTTAAGTTGGGTAGGATGTAAAACCCCTAAATTTTTTTACTATAATTTTATCAATTTTGGTACTGATTTAAAATTTTTGTATGGTACGTCGCGTAGTCGTATTATACGTTGTGCGCAAACGGCGTATTTCGTAAATTGCTCGTCGAGTGCGAATATGTGCGAGGTACATATTTTTGTAAAACATTTTTGAAGCATGGTTTTCAAATAATAAATAATAAAAAAAATATTTTCGATTATTTAAAGTTGTAAAATACGTCATATTGGAATTTCCAACTCTTTATTTTACATTATGAAAGGTTTATAAATAGTAACTTTGAAAACGAGGTATTATGCAAATATTCATGCGAGGTACATACATTTAAAATTTATATATATAATTCTATTTTTCAAATTTATTGATATTAATATTTTAATATTCAAAAAGATATTTAAAAATATTTATTATTTTCGAAATTATTATTATTGGTATTTTTGGAAAAATATATTTGAAAATTATTGTGGCCATTTTAAATCTTGATTTAATTTTATGGTTTTAATTTAAAAAAAATTTAACGGTAGAATTTATATTTAATTTGAGTTTAGTTTATCTAAGTTTAAATTGGAATTTAATTTAGATTTGATTTTTAAAATTATCTAATGGGAGATTTAAACATTCCAATCCTTATCCTAATGGGAATTTTCACATCTTATAAATAGGCAGGTACTCCTCCATAAATTCTATCAATTTTCCATAATCCAATTCTCCAACAAAATATCCATCGTGCATCGTGTCCGTGTCGTCTTTTCTTCTACTATATTTCTAGTACAATTACATCCTGCATCCGTGTCCGACAGTTCCGGACACCGACTCGTCCCGTGTCTCGCAGGACACGTGTACAGACTCCTCCCGTCCTGACTCTGCAGCCCCGCTCTTCTCGCAGCACCGACAACCCTTCCTGACGCAACCACCTCCGCTGTCCACCGACCACCACCATTGTATTCATCACCATCACTGACCTGCACCCAACTTCAGCCTCCCGACATCCACCGACCATTTCTCCGTCACCACTACCCGCCACCATTGTCCTAGCCACCTTTCCGACCACCGCCGCCACAAACAACTACCACCAGACACCAGAAGAGAAAAGAAAATAAACACAAACCCTAACCTGTCCGCGCCTCCGCCGGAGGACAGCCATGCCGCCCGCGCGTATGAACCCTCCGCCAGCGTCCTCTGTGGCCGCTGCCACCGTAGCCACATCTCCAGGCCGCCCGCCGCTCGAGCACCCAGCCCTCCGCCTGCGAAAGCCGCTCCCCGGCGTCCGCCTCCGTCGACTGACCAGCCGCACGTCCAATCTACAACACCTCCGTCTCCAAACCCCCTTCGCCGCCATCTCCGGAAACCTTCGTCCGTCGGCGTTCCTCTCCAGGCCGCCGCGCCGCCGTCTCCTTCCACTGTCCGCGGAAACCCCCCTTCGGCCTCTGTCCCTACGAGCTCCTCCACCTGACGTCAGCAGCGACCGCCGCTCTTCCCCGCCGTACGCGCCACCGCGCGAAGGACAAGGCCGCCCCGCCATAAAACCTCGACCGCCCTGCCCGTTCGTCCGCCGCTCCGCGCCATGCGCGCCCGGCGCCGCCGCACCGCCTCCTTCCTCGCGTGGCTGCGCCACCGCCGTCGCTCCGCCGAGATCGCACGCCGGAGTTCCTCGGTAAAGCCCCTTCTCTCCACCCCTTCCTCTCTTCACCCATTTCCTTACTGTGTACTTTCTCTCTCTTCCGAGAAAAGAGAAAGTACCCATCAGCTTATTAAAAGTATATAATAATAATAAATTTTTTATTTACTGTTATCATAAATTTCTTAAGTTCGTATAGGTATTATAAGTAAATGGTTTGCTTCTCTTAATCCATATTTTATTTATATACTTATGGGTAGTATTATTAAAATAATAATTGTTGTTTAGATATATTATTTTATTATCTATTATCTGGTAGAAATTATTCTTGTGAAAATGTACTATATCAAGAACCATATATCTAATTTCAAAAGAAGTAGAAACCTAAAAGTGTAGTATTTTCATATAAAGCTGATATCTAAAATAATTTTTTGGAATATTTACCTACAAATAATTTTCCATCATTATAAATAAGTTATAAATGTTTTCTAAAATTACAGTTTGAAGAACTTTTAGAGTTTTAAGCCTCAAATGCTTTTCTCAAAATTTTAGATATTCTGTAAAATATTTTAATAAAATATTGATTTAAAAAAATATATATATAATATATTTTTCCTAGATAGTTATGACTGTTTTTCTAAATGAGTATATATATATATATATATATATATATATATATATATATATATATATATATATATATATATATATATTGAGAAATATCTTTTACATAAATCCAATCTTCCTTTTAATATATGACTTCTGACCATGACTAATCACATATTTATTTCCTTCGGACTTCTTCACATCAAACATGGCTATCGGACAAAACAGATTTCCTCGATCACCGCACCACACCAGATGACACACCAGGCAAGATACCTTGCCTTTACTGTTTAATTTTTTGCTCAATATCATGCATGCTTTTTCTTTATGTTGTGCTTTCAAAACTATATATAGATTCAAATTATTATACTTTATGCAATTGGCTTAGAGTTAAGGGACCAACGTATGTTTAGTGCATCTCATAAACTGTCACGACGTGCCACGGATTGTGTGTGAGTTGTGAGTCGCATATAGATGCGGACTTGCGTGCTGATTGATCATTGGTGCGTACAGGCCGTACGTTAGGATATAACTGCTAATAGATTGTGTAGAAGACTTGGCAGTTATTAACGATTAAACAGTGTCGTGGAGACGACGCATGTATAGTATTATTGGAGGGAGGGGACAGTTATTAGCGTAGGGGCTACATTTTATTTTTACACACATTTTGGGCCGAGGGTGACTCTTATGAGCACTACCTTCTGTCCAGGGCCGATAGTGACTCGGATGAGCGCTACTTACTGTCACTCTTTATTTACTCTGTTGAGCCTACAGCCCCTGCGTAGAACGTTGTCCTCAAAGTGCATATCACATAGAATGGTTAGGAACCTTACTCATGCATACTTTTCTGTTGAGCTTTATTTATTCAGTTTATCGGCATGATATTATGTGTCTTGTTACGTCCCTCTGAGGACCTGGTTATATCGCCAGGAGTGTGTTTCGTGATTCTTGCAGGTGCTCTAGCTAAGGCCATTCCTTCCTTCGTGATGATTGCTCTTGGATTCGTCACTTGCTCTCGCTCGATAAATTCCTTCTTTGTATTTTTTTTATATTTAATTTAGTTGGTAGTGAATTTGTCTCCGCCCAACTATTGTATACATGACAAACTCAAAGTTACTTTTATATCATTATTTATCTTCGTGGATGAGATTTAGTGTCTTGGCTTTCTATATTTACAACTTATGTATACATACGAACCTCTCTTATACTCGTATGTATACAGCTGGCATGATACGTATCTAGTCCCAAGTATTTTGGGACTGGGGCGTTACACAAGTCCACCTTCAAGTTGATACATTATGTGCCATCCAAACTTGTCTCCTAGCATTCTTTTGACTTTGCACAACTCCGGGTCAAATTTAGGCCATTTGACTATTTACCGTAATTCTAGACCTGACTTCCAATGTGAGTTCGAAACTCGACATAGATCAAAACTATTTGACCAAATATATGATTTTGACCCATTTTTAGCCTACAACAAACATGCTAAGGGTATGCCACTCAATCGAGTCTCCATGTGCTATTTAATTGCGAATGGCACAAGCGACTTATTGGTTGACTTTTAGAGTTCGATTAAATTAGAAAATATATTTGGACCCTAACCTAGCCAACCCCACTTGGTAGAGCTACTTAGGTTGCCATGACTTATTAGATGACTTAGTAGAGTTATCTTTGAGTTTATTTTAGGCCAAATAGATTTAAATACAATTTCGTATATATATGATTATATTTATAATAGCCTAATACCATATTTATTTATGGCCTTAGTCATGGTTAAGTTAGAGATGCACATAGACAAGAAATTTTGGCATGAAGAGTGTAGTCGTGTGCTTTGACTAGTGTTTTAGCCACGGTAGGAAAGACCGAGCCATATGTGTATTCTAACTAGAAAAACCAGTCAAGGTTGTGACTTGAACCCTATAGACAATTTAATTATTTATTATTAAGATTATTGACTTTTTAGAAGATCCGAATGTGCCAAACTAGCTCATACTTGACCCGAACCAATCCCAAGCCCAAGCCCATGTAGACGGGTAGTGCGTCCAAAGAACTCCATGTAGGTGTATATTTATTGTGTATGTATATATTTTCGAATTTTATTTTAACATGCTACAAATATTTTTCTATATATTTGTAATTCATCAAATATAAGTGTTACTATTTAAATTGTTATTATTTTGGAAATATGATGAACAATTCCTAAAAAAAAAAAAATACTATTTTTAGATTTTTGGGATTTTTGGCAATATATAAACTGGTGTATTCGTAGTATACAATTTTTCTACTTTATGTATATATATACCAATAGATATTCTGATAAATAATTTTAGTAATAGAATTAATAAATAGGTGTTGCCACAAGGGATTGTATTTTTAATAATTTATAAATAGTACTTGTATTTGTCGAAAATGTGTGTATAAATATATGTAAGCATGTTTGTATACATTTTGGTATATATTAAGTTCTATACATATAAATATACAAGCTTTAGAGTAAAATAGAAAAAAGAAGAAAAAAAAAAGGGGCCCATGATATCTCGCAAGATTTTCCAAGAAAAATCTCGCGAGTGGACTTCCTTCGCCCAAACCGAACTTCCCAGTCCAACAGAACGCGACTACCCCGACCCAATATATAACGAGAGAGGGATCTCTCCAATCCCTACTAAACCCTAGCCCTAAACCCACGCCACCTCCTCCCCGACATCCCAACAAACTTCCAGACATGCCTGTACTGCCTGGATATCACCGGAGCCGCTGTCACGACCCGGTCCCAATTACTTGGGTCGAATCGGATCATGCCCAGCCTGCACCGTTGATGAGACGGCGGTAGTAAGCTTTATCTCCATATGCAGATAATCAACAACTCAATCTAATTTGCCACAATCTTTAATATTCAATAAATAAAAACTTGTTCAGTACAGAGTACAATCTAAAAACCACCAACTGAAATAACATTATTTTAAATAAAACTATCAAACTGGAAAATAACATCTAAAAAGAAACAACATCATCATCAGGTACGCCATCCTCAGGAGGCACAGCAGGGTATAGCTCAGGGTCATAGTAGCTACTAATCAGTAGCTCTGCATCCTCATAAGGACCTAAAAATATAGTCTCCAGTCAGGAGGGAGCAAAGTACAAATTTATGATATTTTAACAATTTAAATTAATAATGGAATTATGCACTTTTAAACAATTTGAAGTAAATAGTTTTTCAGCAGTCAAAAACAGCGTGATATGAATAGGCAATGAATATGACCGGATTGGGTTTGTTACAGTAATATCCTAGTGATATGGTATGGCTTATCCCCGTGTGTATGAGGGGTAAGCTAATACATTCAGTTATACTAATTGGATGTGGTCATATCCACTACACTACTCCTCCAGTCCCCAATAGTTACAGTAGTTACAGTCAATGCTCTCAAAGAGAGTTCCGTGTTGTATCGTGGTTTAAACTTGCATTAAAACAATTATTAACTAATTGTAATCTACCACAAAAATGTACTTGCCTCAAATGATTGGACTGGACGGGTCGATACGTCGGGATGGGAAAATCAGGTTCTTCCTTAAAATCCTACATTCGAGAAACTTGTCTCAGAAAACCAAAGTCGCCAATGTTACTATACTAGTTGAAATCTCTAGTTGTGTCCTAGTCAATTTTTAGTCTTTTGACTACGTTATCACAAACAACACAATTTATCTAGTGAGTTGCAATTAATTAAGAAAGATAACTCTGTAACTAATTTTGGGAAAAACTTTGTGTTTACCAGTTTATTGACAAAACTTTGTATTTTCGTATTTATAAATATAAAACTAAAACTTTTCTTTAAGTGAGAAATACGTGAATCATTATTTACAACTTAAATTTCTATTGGATAAAACATTCATTTTCTTTAATAAATAATTATTATCTTTTACTACGTTCTTACGACAAAATGATAACCAGAAATATAAAAGAAAGCAAAACAAAATTCTAAGCTATTACAATTTCTCACAACCAGAATAAATAAATGGGCTTATGCCCTTACAGACCAATTACATGAATTTAATAAGAATAAAAGTTTGGTTAGTCCTGAAAATTATCCTACAATTTAATAAAATAAAATAATAATTTAAACTAAATTGAATTTATTTTATGAGTCTCAGATATTGGTCCAATCGTCAAAAATAGCTAATGCCTCAACGTCCGGTAAAACCGGTTTCGTTTGCACTTAGCCAGGGCCCATTGACCAATACGGTCGTCGCCCGAAATCCAAAATATTAATATTTTTTGTAAATCATTTAAAAATCATTTTAAAATATAACTAAATTTTTATGGAAAATCCGGCAGCATTTCCTCTATATTTGGTCAACCCAAAAACTGGAAAAGTGTGCCATGATCTCCTACAAATAATTCCAAACCAGGGAAACCCAAATATATATATATATATATATATAAACACATCCATAAATCATTTTTGATATTTATTCAGAGAACTCGAACCAAATCAGAACTCCCGAAAACCATTCCACAACATTTCCGAAAATTTTAGAATAAAATCCAACCGTTGGAAACTTTTCCGAAAGTTTCCCGGAACATCAGAATACTAAAACCGAAGAGCAACAAAGGTTTCGAAAATCTCCGGAGCCAAACCCATAATCGACAAACCAAATTTCCGAAGAAATTTGCGGACCAAACTCATCATCGACGCCTACGAGGGACGAACTACTGTGATTACCAGAGATTACCCAAGTTGACGGAATCCGAAGGGTTGCCTCGGACTCGGAACACGCCTCGCCGAAGTTCGGCTGCGTGTACAGCACCCAAGCTTGGAAAAGACAACAGCAGGGTTTCGCGGAACAGCACCAGAGAACGGAAAATTCCAGAAGAGAAATCAGAAACTCGGAGAAGCGTCGCGGAGCTCGGAAAGCTCTGGCCCGGAGGGACAGCGCCGAAAAAACCACGTAAAGGGTGGTTCTGGTCGGGATGGGCCTGGAGACTCACGAGCGGAGCCGAATAGGGGCGCGGGAGACCAGACGCGGGGCTGTCGGAGGCCGGAAAGAGCCTCGCAGGGGGTCTGCCGGCGGGTTGGCCGGAGGGGCGGCCGACTAGGGCGGTGTGCGGCCTGGAAGGCGACCGCGACGTCGGGGAAATGCCGGGAGAGGCGTTGGAAATGGGTCGTCGGACCGGCCTGGAAGCGGGGCAGCACCGGACTCGGGTCGGCCGGGAAGGTGTGGTTCTGGCGGAGTTCGCCGGAAAGAAATTGGGGTTTAGGGTTTATGGTGACGGTGAATGGGAAATTGGGGTTTTTATAGGGTGGAGATGAGCGGGGGTTATCGGAAGGGGAAGAGAAGGGGGTGCCCGACGGTTTCGGGAGAGCAAGGGTCGTGTCACGACCCGCACCCTAGAGTTAGGGCGCGGGACGTGGGTACGTCCAGCCTACGCCGCAGTGTCGGGGGTAGAACGCTGTCCTAGGTCACAACATCTAACAATATAATGCTAAGCAGTTTATACTCCCCGAATGGGGGTGACATAGCGGAATGTAAACTCAATCACATCTAGGGTAGAGTATAATGGAAGATTGATAAAACATGAAATCCATAAAAAGATACATCAGATAGAAGTCTAAGTGTCTAAGATATACAACCCAGAAACATCTCAAATCTCGATACACTAATCCATAAAATAAATACAACTCAAGACAACTGAAAATGAAATGAGAAACTCTAGCTACCTACTCCGACCTCTACTGTGTCTCCTCTAGGCTAGCAAGTAACCTCCAAGCTATCTGTAAAATTTTCAACAGGTCCAGTCAGGACGGGAACGAGCACATATCTCTCAAACAGTTCATAGCAGGTTAGGAGTATAAATTATGCAATAGAGTAAAATACAGGAAGTGCTGAATAGAAAGTACGAGTAAACAGGAGATATTTTGTAACTGAAAGTAAATACATGATGGTAGAGACTGTAAGTGACTACGTAATTTAGAGCACAATGGTTATGTAAACGGCTTGGGGGCACATGAATACAAATAAGGAGGCACATGAATACAGCTACTGGGGATAATGTTCACATAACCAATTCTACTCACCCCGCCCCAATCAATACACAAGGATCCATTCAAGTTACGTTATAAGCACATGAATACAGCTAAGATACGTGAACTCATGTAATGAGTAGTACATGAGGCACATGATAAAGCACATAAAAGCACATGAAGCACATGAAAGCACATGATAGCACATGAAAGCACGTGATAGTACATGAAAGCACATGAGAACATGTAAATACATGAACTAGTACGAGTACAAGGAGTACCTGATGCACATGATAAAGTACATGAACATGAAATACCCGATGCATCCGTAGAGGGATAACATCTCAGGAAAGGATCCATATAGTACTAATCCGTGAAGATACGTGTCAGCATCAAGTAGAGTAATCTAGAGCAAGAAAATAATCCAGGTAAGTATGAAAAGATCAGAGAATGTACTCGCCTCGATTGGTTGGAGTCGACGTGCGCGACACGAACGTGTCGACACGAGGTAGGTACACTGCTATGCTCTACAGAGGGTCCCAGACGATGACACGGGCAGTCCCAATGAGTCCAGAGTAGTCCAAATAGCCTAGTTTGGTATATAAAAGTCTAAAATCAGGGTTTGGTACACTAATCAAATCAAGAATAGAAAATGACTATCCTTATCACGATTTACGATTTCAGAAAATATAATAAATAAATATAATAAATATTTGGAAATCCTTATAATGTTAAAAACTAAATCTGTATTAATCAACATTTATTAGATAATACTTCAAAACCCAGAAAATCAATTCTGTACCAATATTCCTATTTTATCAAATATGAATTTAGGTAAAAACTCAATAAACCAATACTATTTTAGAAATATAATTATATATTTTATATATTTTCTAAGTAAGTGATTTGTAATATAATAATACAAATAAAATTAATGATAATAATAATAATAATAATACCATCATTATATATACAATATATATAACCAATATACATTACATTAAACAATTATACATTTATTATACAATTATACATTATATTAACAAATGTACATTTATATATATAAACTAATATAATTATATATAAACTAATACACATAATATTATATACTAATATTTATTTTTATAAAACTATTATATATTTTATTATATAACAATACATATTATATATATATAAACCAATAAATATTATATATAATAAACTAATATATTATATATAATAAACTATTATAATTAATAAACTAATCTAATTAATAACTAATATCAATTAATAAACTAATATAATTAATAACTAATATCAATTAATAAACTAATATAAATAAACTAATATATTACATAAGAAAAGGGGGGTGCTCTGATCCGACCAAAACAATGAATACTGGGAGAGAAAGGGGGCTGGGAGGGGGAGCTCACGAAGGGTCGGCCGGCGGCTCGCCTGGGCTCCGGCGACGCGGAGGACTCCGGCAGGGTTCCGCGCGGCCAGGCGGAGCGGTCTGGTCTGGGCGGCGGACGGAGGACTCCGGACTCAAAACGGCCAGGCGGAGCCAGAGGAGGCGGTCGGGGTTCTGGTCACGGCGGAGCGGCCGCGGTGGAGGACTCCGGACGGAAGTCGACAGCTCCGGCGAGGTCCATCTCTCTCTCTCTCTGCGATGATGGTGGTGTCTATCGGTGGGTGAACGGCGACGACGGTGGTGGGTTACAGTGGTGGCGGTGGTGATGGGTTACAGTGGTGGCGGTGGTGATAGGTTACAGTGGTGGCGGTGGTGATGGGTTACAGTGGTGGCGGTGGTGATGGCAGTGGTGGTGGCGGTGGTTTATGGCGGTGGTGACGGTGGTTTATGGTGGCCGGGATGGATCTGAGGGTGGCGGTAGTTGCAGGAGGCCGGGATGGCGGCGGTGGTGGTTGATGGAGGCCGGGATGGCGAGGCAGTGGTGGTTGATGGCCGGAGGTTGGTTGTGATGGCCAGGGGATGGCCGGAGGCTCGTCGGGAATGGCCTGGGGTGGCGGATCTGATGGTGGCAGTGGTGGTTCGGGTGGGCTGCTAGGAATTTTGGGGATGTGTGTAGGAATTTAGGGTTTTGGGGATTTGTGCAACTTGGGGAAGTGTGATATTTATAGGGGAGTGGGAGAAACCCTAAAAAAATGTATAATGTAATAGAAAAATAGGAAAAATAGTGGAAACTAACATACTAACTGCTAACCACTAACATTTACTATCTGCCAATAATTAGTACAAAATAAATATTAGTTATAAATAATAATTAATTGCCAGTTACTACTAATTAACAATGGCTAATTACAATTTAGCCGAGATTTTTCTAATTAATAAAATACTAATATATTCACTTAATTATTTAAATATATTTAGAAATTATTTATTTAGTAAATAATTATATTTTGAAATTCCAAAATTCAATAACGTTTTCCATATAGAAAATAATTAAAACTCATTGATTCGAGAAAATAACAGGGAAATCGCAATAGGACAAAATCGCTTATAAATAGTAAGCCGAAGCCAACAAAGACCGATAGCAATCACGGTCAAATTATTTTCCCAAAATTTTAGAAATTGTACGTTCTTCGAGATTTAGAAAATTCAAAGTTTTGAAAAATACGAAATAAAATAAAAATACCAATTTTCGAAAATATCCAAGAATTCAATTTACGGAGGTTACAGGTCGGCGGCGGCCGTCCGTGCTGGGAGGGGAAGGGTCGCTCGGCCGTCAGGTCAGGAAAGGTCCAGAATGAAATAAAAGTGTGTTGAAGTGAATGAGTAGTATTAGTGAATGGTCCAGAATGGAACCGAGTAATAATAGTGAATGGTCCAGAATGAATAATAACAGTGAATGGTTCCAATTTATAATAGATATTTATAAATAATTTAGCTTATGAATTATATAAAACTGAGTTCAGTTTCGAAATTAATTCCGAACCGAGTTTCGGGAGTGGAAACGAGTTCGGGTCTGGGTCAAGACAAAACAAAAATCCATGTTTTATTTATTTTAAAATTAATAATTTTCTATTAATAATAATCGGATAAAATATTAATTTAACAAACACGCAATTTTAATAATTTAGAAAAACAACAGAATTGGATTTATGGGTTTTTACTAAAATTTCCAGAATTAATAATTTTTTTAAAAAAAATGTATTTTCCTAAACTAATAATTAATTATATTAGCTAATTAAAATTTATAAATAATTATCTGAAAGTTATGGGTTTCACAACCTTTCCTCCTTAAGAAATTTCGTCCTCGAAATTTGAAGGATAAGGTTAGGAATTACCTCAGGTCTCAAACAAGTACGGGTACTGCTCCCGCATCTCATCTTCTCGCTCCCAGGTAGACTCGCCTGGAGAATCGTGTCTCCACATAACTCTGACTATGGGAGTCACTGAAGTCCTGGTCCTCTTCTCACCTCTGTCCAAAATCGCCACTGGCTTCTCTGGTACTGTAAGGCTCGGTCCAATCTCCAGCTCCGAATGGTCCAAGATGTGGCTCGGATCCGGGATGTAGCGTCTGAGCTGCAAAACGTGGAAGACGTTGTGCACACCCTCAAGATTAGCTGGTAGAGCTAACCGATACGCTACTTCACCAATTCGGTTCAAAACTTCAAATGGTCCGATATATCTGGGACTCAGCTTCCCAGCTCTGCCAAATCGGATAGTTCCTCTGGTAGAAGAAATCTTCACAAAGATACTATCTCCTTCTTCAAATTCTAGTGGTCGACGACTGCTATCTGCCCAATGCTTCTGCCTGTCTTGGGCGATCCTGAACTTGTCTCTAATTACCTTCACCTTCTCTGCTGCGTCAGTCACCATCTCTGGCCCCAGTAGTACTCTTTCTCCTACGTCGTCCCATGCAAGTGGAGTGCGACAACGACGTCCATAAAGAGCTTCAAATGGGGTCATATCAATGCTAGCTTGGTAACTGTTGTTGTAGGAGAATTTCACTAAATGCAAGTGGTCCTCCCATGACCCTCCAAATTCCAAGACGCAAGATCTCAGCATGTCCTCTAGCATCTGGATGGTCCTCTCAGATTGTCCGTCAGTTTGGGGATGATAGGCTGTGCTGAACTTTAGTTTTGTTCCCAAGCTGTCATGCAAACTTTTCCAAAAATGTGAGGTAAATCTAGTATCTCGGTCAGATACAATACTTACCGGTACTCCATGAATCCGGTAGATATGCCGCATGTAGAGTGCCGCCAACTTCTCGGTGGATAAACCAACCTTGAAGGGAATAAAGTGTGCCGACTTAGTCAGTCGGTCCACAATAACCCAAATAGCGTCCTTCTCTCCTTGGGATCGAGGCAGTCCTGACACAAAATCCATTGTTATATGCTCCCACTTCCACTCCGGAATGTCCAGCGACTGTAGAAGTCCTGCGGGTCTCTGTCTGCTAGCCTTCACTTGTTGACAGATCAAGCATCTAGCCACAAATTTGGATACATCCTTCTTCATTTCATACCACCAAACGATGGTACGCATATTCCGATACATCTTATTAGCTCCAGGATGTATGGAATACTGCGACTGGTGCGCTTCTTGCATCAGCTCATTCCTCAGTTCGCCAGATGGTACACACAGCCTCGTACCATTCTTCAATGCTCTATCACTGGCGATAGAGAAACCTTCAAGTGTTCCTGCCAGCACTTCATCTTTGAGTTTGCAAGGCGTCTCGTCTTGGAATTATGTCTCCTTAATTTTGTCCATCAAACTTGAACGCAATTGCAACTGCATCATGGTTGAGTCAGCTCCAGGTACATCAGCTTCTCGCCCCAGTTCCTTCATCTTCTCCTCAGGCAGTACAATCTCCAGACCAAGCTTCTCTATGTCCTCCAACAAGTGCTGCTCCTTGGTCAAGAACATCGCCACTGGGTATCGACTAAGTGCATCTGCAACCACATTAGCCTTACCCGGATGGTACAGCAGGTCGATGTCAAAATCTTTTATCAGTTCCAGCCATCTTCTTTGTCTCATGTTCAGCTCTTTCTGAGTGAAAACATATTTCAGACTTTTGTGGTCTGTATATATTTCCACTCCCTCTCCATATAGATAATGCTTCTATAGCTTCAATGCAAAGATGACTGCACCAAGCTCCAGGTCATGTGTGGGATAGTTCTTCTCATGGTTCCGTAATTGCCTAGATGCGTAAGCAATCACTTTCCTATTTTGTTGAAGAACGCAATCCAGTCCTTTTCCAGAGGCATCACTATAGATTGAGAAACCACCGGTTCCTGCGGGTAGCACAAGGATTGGTGCAGTGGTAAGCCTCTTCTTCAGCTCTTCAAATGCCGCCTGGCAATCTTCCATCCAGATGAATTCTTCATTCTTCCGAGTAAGCTTCGTCATCGGTTCAGCAATCCTGGCAAAATCCTTCACAAACTTCCGGTAGTAGCCAGCCAAGCCCAAGAAACTTTTGATTTCAGCAACTGAGCTTGGGGTAGACCACTTCTCAACAGCAGCTATCTTCTTAGGGTCCACCAAAATTCCTTCTCCTGTGACAACATGGCCAAGAAAATCTACCTTGTCTAGAAAGAATTCACATTTGGATAGCTTACCATATAACTTCTCTTTCCTCAAAGTTCCCAGAACTTTTCTGAGGTGCTCCTCATGCTCCTCTTCAGTCTTCGAATAGATCAGAATGTCATCGATGAAGACAACGACAAACTGATCTAGGTATTCATGGTAAACCTTGTTCATAAGGTTCATGAATATAGCAGGAGCATTCGTCAGTCCAAACGGCATGACCAAAAATTCAAACTGCCCATACTTGGTATTGAAAGCCGTCTTGGGAATGTCTTCCTTCCTGACCTTAATCTGATGGTAGCCGGATCTGAGGTCAATCTTCGAGAACACCTTGGCTCCACTGAGTTGATCAAACAGGTCATCGATCCGGGGCAGAGGGTACTTGTTCTTGATGGTGATATTGTTCAGCGCCCGGTAGTCGATACACATCCTCACAGTTCCGTCCTTCTTGGGAACAAATAAGACAGGTGCTCTCCAGGGTGAAGCTCCGTCTCGAATAAATTCCAAAGCCTTCAGTTCATTGATCTGATCCTTCATCTCCTTGGCCTCCTTCGGGTTGACTCTGTAGCATCCCTTAGAAATAGGGCTAGAGCCGGGGACTAGGTCAATGGTGAACTCTATGTCTCGGTCTGGAGGTAACCGGGAAGACTATCAGGGAAGACATCCATAAATTCTGCTATGATAGGATGGAGAGGTCCGGATTCTTCTGTGATAGAGGTGTAGGTAACACACTCCATATCCTCCGGAGTTCGAGAGATTTCAAACTCCGGTTCTCCAGGTGGGCTGAAGACTACACATCCTTTGTGACAGTCTATCAGCGCATATTGCTTACTCAACCAGTCCATCCCTAGGACTATATCATAATTGGGTAAGGGCATCACAAGCAAAGGTGCTATGAATTGGTGGCCTGATATGGTGATAGGGCAATTACAGGTCTCAGTGATAGGTAGGGGTCCTCCACCAGTCATGACTCTACATATCTTCTTGCTAAAGCCCGTATCTATATGGTGTGCAGAGATGAATTATGTGGATATGAAACTATGTGATGCTCCTGAATCAAATAAAGCTAAGGCAGGATAGGAATGCACATAAATGAAACCTGCGATGACATCAGCTGTAGGTTCCTGCTCTGGCTCTTGTTCCTCTGCTGCTAGGGCAAAAGCTCGCCCAGTCTTCTGTTGATGCTGTCCAAATTATTGTTGCTGAGTGGGCAGAGGACCTTTCTGCTGAGTAGCTCCAGTCCGGTGGGCCGCCGAGGGGCAGTCCTTCACTTGGTGGGTGGAAGACCCACAGACTAGGCAATGTCATAGTCTCTTTCTGCAGATATTTGCTTGATGCCCTGGCCTTTTACAATAATCGCAGACAGGAATCTGCCTCTGAGGTGCCCTATCATTGTTCCTTGCCTGCTGGTTCTGCTGGTGGTGGTGGGAAGGCCGGTTGTTGTTGTTGTTGTTGTTGTTGTTGGGCTTCTTCTGATTACCCTGGAAGTTGTTAGTTCCAGAATAATCCCTCTTTGAGCGAGCGGGTTGGCTCTTCTCTATATCTTGAGATCGCTCCAGGATCTTTTCATAGGTCTTAGCACCGCCTGAGATCACATGGGTGTGGATCTCCTCTCTCAGCCCATGTCTAAACCTTTCAGTACGATCTTCAGGGTCAGCCACCAGGTTCTTGGCAAAATGGCTGAGTTGGCCGAATTCTGCCGCATATTCTCCAACAGTCATATTTTCTTGCTTCAGGTTCTGAAATTGCCTCTCCATCTCCCGCAACTCTGATGTTGGAAAGAACTTCCTCTTGAACAACCTCTTGAAGGTGTCCCAGTCAAGCTGCCTGTCCTGGAGTCGGGGTTCATTCCGATACCAGGTGCTTGCTACACTTTGCAGTTGGAGTCCCACTGCTTCAGCCTTGAGGTCTTCTGGAAGTCGAGTGACGCTTAGGAGACGCTCCATACTATCGAGCCATTCATCAGTATAGACGATTCCATCGGTTCCCTTGAAGGATCGAGGGTTCTGCTTCTTGAAACTCTCAATATCGCCCACCTTGGCAATATGATTCCCATTAATTTAAATGGCCTTAATATTACATAAATTAATCCTTAGATTTATGTTTACCTTGGCAGGCCTTGGTTCCTGTTGATCTGCTTCTCCTCTCTCCAGTGCAGCCATTACCACGCTATGGACATTCTCCATGCCTTCTCTCATAATCGTCGTCTGCTCGCGATGAGCTTCAGCTTGAGTTCTCTGGGCTTCTAGTACTCCTCTTAGCAGACCTATGAGGTCGGTGGGGTCCACAGGCACCGGTGGGGCAGCTGGAGTGGGCAAAATCACAGGGGGCTGCATCTCCGTCTGGGAAGATGATGGATCTACCGTTGTATTATGGGGACGGTCGACCAGCTGCCGAGGTGTAGGCTCTGGACTTGATTGGGGAGGTGGGGTATGATAGGGTAAAGATACCCCATCGCCAGCAGGATTGGTCTTGTCAGTGGCCATTCTCTGGAAGGTTTAGGATATAAATATAAGCAAGGTAGCCTACCAATCTATAATCAAACAAAAATATTTACATATATAATTCGGACCTATTATTGTGACAAATCAATGTTCTAGTGTTCTAATTGTCTCTAGATAGGTTTTCCTAAGTCGTAGATATGACCTGCATGGGCCACCACTAAAAACATGTCACGACCCGGTCCCAATTACTTGGGTCGAATCGGATCATGCCCAACCTGTACCGTTGATGAGACGGCGGCAGTAAGCTGTATCTCCATATGCAGATAATCAACAACTCAATCTAATTTGCCACAATCTTTAATATTCGATAAATAAAAACTTGTTTAGTACAGAGTACAATCTTAAAACCACCAACTGAAATAATATTGTTTTAAACAAAACTATCAAACTGGAAAATAACATCTAAAAAGAAACAACATCATCATCAGGTACGCCATCCTCAGGAAGCACATCAGGGTATAGCTCAGGGTCATAGTAGCTACTAATCAGTAGCTCTGCATCCTCATAAGGACCTAAAAATATAGTCTCCAGTCAGGAGGGAGCAAAGTACAAATTCATGATATTTTAACAATTTAAATTAATAATAAAATTATGCACTTTTAAATAATTTGAAGTAAATAGTTTTTTAGCAGTTAAAAACAGTGTGATATGAATAGGCAATGAATATAACCGGATTGGGTTTGTTACAGTAATATCCTAGTGATATGGTATGGCTTATCCCCGTGTGTATGAGGGGTAAGCTAATACATTCAGTTATACTAATTGGATGTGGTCATATCCACTACACTACTCCTCCAGTCCCCAATAGTTACAGTAGTTACAGTCAATGCTCTCAAAGAGAGTTCCGTGTTGTATCGTGGTTTAAACTTGCATTAAAACAATTATTAACTAATTGTAATCTACCACAAAAATGTACTTGCCTCAAATGATTGGACTGGACGGGTCGATACGTCGGGATGGGAAAATCAGGTTCTTCCTTAAAATCCTACATTCGAGAAACTTGTCTCAGAAAACCAAAGTCGCCAATGTTACTATACTAGTTGAAATCTCTAGTTGTGTCCTAGTCAATTTTTAGTCTTTTGACTACGTTATCACAAACAACACAATTTATCTAGTGAGTTGCAATTAATTAAGAAAGATAACTCTGTAACTAATTTTGGGAAAAACTTTGTGTTTACCAGTTTATTGACAAAACTTTGTATTTTCGTATTTATAAATATAAAACTAAAACTTTTCTTTAAGTGAGAAATACGTGAATCATTATTTACAACTTAAATTTCTTTGTGATAAAACATTCATTTTCTTTAATAAATAATTATTATCTTTTACTACGTTCTTACGACAAAATGATAACCAGAAATATAAAAGAAAGCAAAACAAAATTCTAAGCTATTACAATTTCTCACAACCAGAATAAATAAATGGGCTTATGCCCTTACAGACCAATTACATGAATTTAATAAGAATAAAAGTTTGGTTAGTCCTGAAAATTATCCTACAATTTAATAAAATAAAATAATAATTTAAACTAAATTGAATTTATTTTATGAGTCTCAGATATTGGTCCAATCGTCAAAAATAGCTAATGCCTCAACGTCCGGTAAAACCGGTTTCGTTTGCACTTAGCCAAGGCCCATTGACCAATACGGTCGTCGCCCGAAATCCAAAATATTAATATTTTTCGAAAATCATTTAAAAATCATTTTAAAATATAACTAAATTTTTATGGAAAATTCGGCAGCATTTCCTCTATTTTTGGTCAACCCAAAAACTGGAAAAGTGTGCCATGATCTCCTGCAAATAATCCCAAACCAGGGAAACCCAAATATATATATATAAACACATCCATAAATCATTTTCGATATTTATTCAGAGAACTCGAACCAAATCAGAACTCCCGAAAACCATTCCACAACATTTCCGAAAATTTTAGAATAAAATCCAACCGTTGGAAACTTTTCCGAAAGTTTCCCGGAACATCAGAATACTAAAACCGAAGAGCAACAAAGGTTCCAAAAATCTCCGGAGCCAAACCCGTAATCGAAAAACCAAATTTCTGAAGAAATTTGCGGACCAAACTCATCATCGACGCCTACGAGGGACGAACTACTGTGATTACCAGAGATTACCCAAGTTGACAGAATCCGAAGGGTTGCCTCGGACTCGGAACACGCGTCACCGAAGTTCGGCTGCGTGTACAGTACCCAAGCTTGGAAAAGACAACAGCGGGATTCCGCGGAACAGCACCAGAGAACGAAAAATTCCAGAATAGAAATCAGAAACTCGGAGAAGCGTTGCGGAGCTCGGGAAGCTCTGGCCCGGAGGGACAGCGCCGAAAAAACCACGCAAAGGGTGGTTCTGGTCGGGATGGGCCTGGAGACTCGCGAGCGAAGCCGAACAGGGGCGCGAAAGACCGGACGCGGGGCTGTCGGAGGCCGGAAAGAGCCGCGCAGGGGGTCTGTCGGCGGGTTGGCCGGAGGGGCGGCCGACTAGGGCGGTGTGCGGCCTGGAAGGCGACCGCGGCGCCGAGGAAATGCCAGGAGAGGCGTTGGAAAGGGGTCGCCGGACCGGCCTGGAAGCGGGGCAGCGCCGGACTCGGGTCGGCCGGGAAGGTGTGGTTCAGGCAGAGTTCGCCGGAAAGAAATTGGGGTTTAGGGTTTGTGGTGATGGTGAATAGGAAATGGGGGTTTTTATAGGGTGGAGATGAGCGGGGGTTTTCGGAAGGGGAAGAGAAGGGGGTGCACGACTGTTTTGGGAGAGCAAGGGTCGGCGGCGGCCGTCCGTGCTGGAAGGGGAAGGGTCGCTCGGCCGTCAGGTCAGGAAAGGTCCAGAATGAAATAAAAGTGTGTTGAAGTGAATGAGTAGTATTAGTGAATGGTCCAGAATGGAACCGAGTAATAATAGTGAATGGTCCAGAATGGAACCGAGTAATAATAGTGAATGGTCCAGAATGAATAATAACAGTGAATGGTTCCAATTTATAATAGATATTTATAAATAATTTAGCTTATGAATTATATAAAACCGAGTTCAGTTTCGAAATTAATTCTGAACCGAGTTTCGGAAGTGGAAACGAGTTCGGGTCTGGGTCAAGACAAAACAAAAATCCATGTTTTATTTATTTTAAAATTAATAATTTTCTATTAATAATAATCGGATAAAATATTAATTTAACAAACACGTAATTTTAATAATTTAGAAAAACAACATAATTGGATTTATGGGTTCTTACTAAAATTTCTAGAATTAATAATTTTTTTTAAAAATGTATTTTACTAAACTAATAATTAATTATATTAGCTAATTAAAATTTATAAATAATTATCTGAAAGTTACGGGTTTCACAGCCGCCGCGCGCACGGCCACAAGGCACAGCAGCGCAACAGTAGCAGTTGCAGCGGCGCAACTTCACAGGTATGGTTCTCCTCCACCTCGCCATTAATTTTCAAACCAATTAGTTCTTTGCAAACACCATCTATAGGTACTCGATCTCTGTCAAATATTTTTTATTCTAGGTAACTAAACAACCAGATATTCGGTTTTGAAATCTCAAAAATATCAGTTTTCTAGAACCTTGAAACAGAACAAAAACTTGAGTCCAGGCCCAATTTGGAAGGTCGATTCCTATCAGGACACTTGGTATTCTCGAAATCCACTTAAACAAACTTTTAGACAACCTATAGGTCTTTAAAACCCTTTTTATAGTTCATGATTTCATCGTGTATGCGCGAAGTAATTCTTTTCACAAAATCGAGAAAAACCCGTTTTTAAAACATAAAAATTCATCGATACGGGGTCCGTCCCGTCAAACCGGGTGACGTGGTCGCAAACCAAAAGTATCGAAAGGTGCATATCGACTTCGTGGACGTGTACGCTTTAACGAAATTCAATTTGGTTGCGTGTACGCGACGAATTTGATGCGTATACATCAAAATTCAACGTATCGACCTTTTTCAAAATTCTTCAATTACTTTGTGCACGTTCGTCAAATCGAGACAAAATTTGTGCCAACATGACGTATCATTTTTTGGTCCTGTATCCCAAGTTTGGTCCAATTCTGAGACAGTTGACCAGATCATCGTTTTGCGGGCCCCACGATCCAACTCAACCGGCGAATTTGTGCACGACCTGCCAGAATCCAACTTTGGACATACCGTTGGGTTCGTCTCGTGAAAACGGACTCGTAAAAATACAGTTTGACGATTTTAGAGACCATAGACTCTGGCACCCTTTTCGATGCAAAGCGGATCCAACGGCGGACACCGTTTTGATCCAAAATTGCCGTTTTACCCCTGTGTCCAGAATTGGACTTATGGGTAGCTTATCCTAGCTATTTTTCTTATTTCGAGAATATTAAAAATTTCTGTTTCAGTATCTGAGGACAGTTGCAAGAGTTCAACTTTCGTGGACATTTGATCTGACAGGTTATTTAGACGTGGTTGAGTCTACACCAGGCAAGTACACGTTGCAAAACTTTACAGTACTTACATGCTTTTCCATATTGCTATTTTCATATCTTACTTAGTTCCATATTTCTTCTGTTCCATGTCATGGTTATTCTAGTTTTACGTGCACGTAGATTATTACTCTTTTTTCCATATTACTTGCTCTATTTCCTTATCATGTTCATGTCTAGTGATAGTATTGTTTTGTCTATGCCATGACCCTTGACCTGTTTGACTTGGACTACCAGTACTTGATAGACTTGACTTGACCTGATCGTGATTGTTTTTACTTGACCCTGACTTGTTATTAGACGTGATTATACCTGACCACCTCGTTCGTGAGCTCCCATCGAGTGCGGATGAGCCTTACTATAGTTAGAGATTCCCCATCGGCTACTGACTATAGGACTGTGAGCTCCCATCGGGCTGCGGTTACCCCGACTTACTATTAGTCACGCTTGATAGCACTATCCTTGACGGCATGCCACTTACACTTATTCCTTAGTTTCATATTATTTACTTGTACCATTCCCTATCCTTCTTGCATGTTAAAAACTGTTAAAGTAGGCATGCATATTATGTGTCTTGCTAGTCCTCTGAGGACCTGGTGATCTCTTTAGGTATTAGCTGAAGTGATCGAGGTAGAATACATTGGAGAATTGATTATTGTTTCTCAGGAATTTCAGGTATGTTTAGTTCATATCTTTTTATACTCATCCTATATTATATTACTTTGACATTGCTGCTGTATAGCCTAGTTTTACAAGCTTTATCTTTCATTAGAAGCTTGATCCAGATAATTGCATTAGAGTCTGATCTACTTTAATATATGTTATCTTTTCATGTTACTTGTAGTAACCGGTTTGCTAATGTCTGACCAGCACTAGTTTACTTGGTTTATACAAGAGTTTATCTTCAGTGGATTAAGATATTTGTAGTTGAATGGATAGATTGCTTAAGAAACCAGACAACTTATACGTATTCGAGCTGGGCTAGTGTCCTCTCGATACGTAGCTGGCATGTATACGTCTCCTAGTCCTACGAATTTTGGGATTGGGGCGTTACACTGCACTCCCCCCTCTTCGACCCCCTCTCCGCCCCCTCTCCGTCACCCTCCTCGACCCCTCTTCGCCCCCCTCCTCCTTGATGAGCGGTGACAGAGCAACCCCTACTTCTCCTCCAATTCACATTTGGTAAAGACCTAAAATTTTCTTCTCTAATATTTTTTATTGATACGGACACGATATGCTTCTGGGACACATTTTTTAATATTTAAATTATGTGTTATAGTTATATGTCAAATTTTTAGATTATTTCTAACATATACTTGGACACGAAAATTGGGACATTGTAATTTAATTGTGTAAACATTAGCTAGGATTTTGGACACGAATACGGACACAATGGAGTAGCTAGGGTTTTTTATTATCGTAAATTATTCGAAATTCGTGATATTGGAATCGGATATCCGAATATTTTCGGACGTTAAGATATCGAATCCGTTAATATTGGATTATGATATCCGAATATTATTCAAAATATTATTTAACTCTAGGATGGTGTTATAGGGTTGTCAACACTATAAGGCCAATACCAATCTGATACGGCCGATACCTATCGGATAGGCCGATACCAATTCGGATAGGCCGATACCAATTCGATAAGGCTGATAAGAATCTGATACGGCCGATATCTATCGAATACGGTCGATACCAATTCGATAAGGCCAATACAATTTCGATACGATGGGTACCTATTTGATACGGTCGATACCTATCAGATAGGCCGATACCAATTTGATAAGGCCAATACCAATCCAATACGACCGATACCTATCGGATACGGCCGATACCCATCGGATACGGTCGATACCAATTCGATAAGGCCAATACCAATCCGATACGGCCGATACCTATCATATACGAGTGTTGATACCTATCGAATAGGCCAATACCAATTCGATAAGGCTAATACCAATCCGATACGGCCGATACCTATCAGATACGGCTGATACAAATTCGATACGGCCGATACCAATTTGATACGGCCGATACCCATCAGATAGGCCGATACCAATTCAATAAGGCCAATACCAATCCGATACGGCCGATTCCTATTGGATACGGCCGATATCTATCGGATTGGCTGATACCAATTCGATAATGCCAATACCAATCCGATACGGCCGATACCTATCGGATACGGCCGATACCAAGTCGATACATCCGGTTATGAATATTTTTATTATTTATGTTTTATTTATAATTGTACTTACACAATATATGATACGTGGTGCAAAATTGTTTTGAATAATGAGTCGATACTTATTTGACCGTTCATTGATGTACAATCGGTGACATAAGAGCAAGGTTGGTTTGATAGATAATTTCAAGACGGACATCGAGAAATTTCTGAGATATGCTAGTAGCAACCTTATTTTATGGACGGAAGGCTCATAAAGTGCACTTGTGTCAATTGTCATAATATACCATTCAAAGAGGCAGATCTCGTGAGAGAGCACCTCTACAAGAAGGATTTCGTACCGAACTACAATGAGTGGACGGCTCAAGGAGAAACTTTGGTTCTGTAATATCAGTCCTCCTTCAATACGGAGGTGGAGGAGTCCACTCTTAGAGATCACTTCGAATATCGACATCAAAACTTGGCACGTGATTTACTATTTGATGTGGCTTGTACCGGTCTAAGTTTTGATCCAGAGGATCCAAATCCTACTACAAAAGAGTTCTATGATATATTCAACCATGTCGATACTCTGTTATATCTGGGTTGTGATTCTTATTCTGTCCTGTTGGTGGTGATACGACTGTTGAACCTCAAGTCTTATTTTAACTTACCGCAGGAATGCTACGATCGGATAATTCAGTTTGTTAGCTAGAGAGTTGCTGCCGAAAGAAGCAAATGACTTGTCAAAAAACTTTTATAAGTCGAAGATGATGATACGAAAACTCGGATTAGGCTATGAAAAGATAGATTGTTGTCGAAACGGCTACATGTTGTACTACAAAGAGAAGAATGATAAAGATAGATGCATTTTCTGTCACGGGGACCTGTACAAGTCCATTCAGGGCAAAGAAAAATCAACTACACGAGCAAGGTTGTGCCCCTAAAAATACATGCAGTTTTGCCGATTACAAAGAGGCTACAGAGGATGTATATGTCCTCGAATACTGCAGAACACATGACATGGCATATCAAAGAACGGAAGATGGATGAAGGAGAATTATCTCATCCATTCAATGGAGAGGCGTGGAAGCATTTTGATTGATGTCATCCTGAATTTGCTACAGAGCCTAAGAATGTTCGGTTGGCTTTATGTTCTGATGGATTCACTCCTTTCGGACAGTCGGGGTCTCAGTACTCATGTTGGCCGATGATTTTGACCCCTTGTAATCTACTACCGTGGACGTGCATGAAGACTCCTTACATGTTCTTAACACTTATCATACCCGATCCAATAATATCTACTTGTAGCCATTGGTGGACGAGTTGAAACAATTGTGGCAGTTCGGCGTTCAGACGTATGATATATCGATGGAGCAGAACTTTCAGATAAGAGCGATGTTGATATGGACCATCAATAATTTTCTAGCATACGGAATATTATCTGGGTGGAGTACTCATGGTATTATGTCTTATCCGATATATATGAAAAAGAGTAAGGCATTTCTCCTTCAGAATAGAGGAAAATCTTATTTTTTATTGTCACCGTCAGTTCCTTCCTATGTCGCATCCATGGAGAAGGAACATGGACGTCTTTAGAGCTAGTAAACAGGAACTAACTCCCACCTCCCCCCCGTTGAGATTGACTGAAGATATCGTTTGGACAGAGGTAGAGAATTTGTCGACTGTAATGAAAGATCCGAGATCGGGCCATCACTTATAAGGATTCAGACATAGTCATAGTTGGACGAAGCGGAGTATCTTTTGGGACTTACCTAATTGGAAGGACAATCTCATAAGACACAATCTTGATGTCATGCATATTGAGAAAAATGTATTCGGCAACATCATTAATACGGTGATGGATATCAAGGGAAAAACGAAAGACAATCCCAAAGCAGGAAATGACTTAAAAATTATTTGCAGATGTCCAGAGTTACATCTAACACGAAGATCCAATGGTAACTAGGTCAAGCCCTAAGCACCATTTACATTGAATATGGATGATAAATTGATAATATACAATTGGATTACAAAGTTGAGATTCTCTGACGGTTACGTGTCGAATTTGGCAAGATGTGTCGAACTTAACGAATGCAAATTGATAGGGATGAAGAGTCATGATTGCCACATGTTCATGGAGCGTTTACTTCCTATCGCTTTGAGGGAGATGCTGCCTTCTCAAATATGGGGTCCGTTGGCCAAGTTATCTATATTCTTTAGAGATTTGTGTTCAAGTAAGTTGACGGTGCAACATATGTTTGAACTTGAGGAGAAGATTGTATTGACATTGTGCAAGTTAGAAAAGGTATTTCCTTCCGACTTTTTTGATAGAATAGAACATTTGTCGATTCATCTTGCATACGAAGTACATATCGATGCTCCCGTCCATTATCGATGGATGTATCCATTTGAGAGAGATAAAATAATTCATTATCTAGTACTAATAATTTTTTTTATTCAAACAGTTCTAATATTCAATATATTATTTATAGATATCTACATCACCTAAAGAAGAAGGTAGGAAATAAGGCTCCTATAGAAGTTTCGATATGCAAAGCATATATTATTGAGGTGGTCTCAAACTTTTGCTCAATCTATTTCGATACTCATGTAAGAACAAACTGGAATAGAGCACCAAGAAATGATGAGGGTGAGGTCGATGCACCGAATAGTAGAATCCGCACTATCTTCAATATTGGTAGAAAGCCTACAAGTGCTTCCATGTTACGGTGGTTGGAGGACGACGAGTTTGAAGCCGTTTATCAGTATATATGCCTAAATAGTAGTATAGAGGAGATGGAAAATATAGAGAAGTAATGGACATAATTTTGCTACATATATTCCAATTTTGCTATATACTTGTAAAATAAGTTCTCTAACTTTTCTCGTTATTATCACAGTATTTTTAGAGCTGAGATAAAAATGGAGAGACCTAACATTGATGATGATGATCTTGCTAGAGAGGTTGACATAAAATTTTTGTCGTGGTTTCATAATTATGTAAGGATTAAAATTATTTAACTATTCTAAATTCAATAATTTGTCCAAGCTTTGTCTAATGACGTTATGATACATGAAGTTTTAGGTTTTTCTTCCTGGCACACAATTGCAGAACGAAAGACTTCGAGCACTAGCTATCAGACCAAGCAAGAGGGAAAAATATTGGGATGGATATACCATCAATGGCTTCAAATTTAGAACCACTGATAAGCCTATCAATCACTCATTTGTCGATGAATAGGCTAATTATACAAAGAATTATAGAGTTTGTGTAAGGGGTTCAGTCTACGATGTCGATCCAGAATTTGACTATTACAGTATTCTAAGAGATATTGTAGAGCTGGATTACTCTTTTGATTCCAAAATTATGATGTTTAAATGTGATTAGTTTGACACAAGACCCAAGCAAGGATGGAGAATTGACAAATAATTTGGATTTATTGATATAAAATATGGAAAAAGATATATAAGTTTCGAGCCATTTGTGTTGGCTAGTCAAACGGTCCAAGTGTACTACACGAATTGTCCTAGTTGATGACGCACTACTCGTGATTGGTAGGCTGTATGAAAAACTAAAGCAAGAAATATATATAATATTGGAGATCAAGCATACCAGAAGGATAAGGTAGTCATGTCTCAACCAACATATATGAGTCTAGCCGGCGTTGACAATATGGAGATTGACGTTACTATAGAGGATGATATAGTTGATGAAGAGCTTGATATAGAGGACTTACCTTATATAGAGGAGTCTGAAATGGACGTATCGGATGAGGAAGAAGAATTTGAAGATGAAGGTGAAAGTGGAAGTGATAGTAAAAAATGAAGAAGTAGAAGATGAAAATAATTCGAAAGAGGAAGAAAAATCAGAAGATGAAGAAGATTAGTACATATTACTTACTTATGAGTATCATCACACCATTTTTTATTTCTTTTAGATTAGCATTGATTATTTGTATCAACACACCATTTTTTCAATTTATATTAGATATGTATTGATTATTTGTATCATTATACCATCTTTTATTTCTTTCAGATTTGCATATGGCGGGTCAAGGCCGTGGATGACGTCGAGGATCTTCATCCCACCCTTCTCCTCCTACTACTACTCCAGCTGCAGATCGTAGAGGAGTTAGCGAGAACAACTTCATTGATGATGAGGATGGCTTATCTCCACCGTTCACTCATTCATCGGTAGACGGATGTAGCCCTGATATTTCCTCAGCATCTACTCCTACTGGTGCTGGTGCCCCCTGGTTCGAGTCCATCTTCTACACCGGGGACTACACCTGTCGCTCCTACTGAGCAAATACATATCCTGGCCTTTTGGTGGACCGTGGAGTGTATATACGTCGACCAGGATTTGCATACCCTCCTACACTACTAGAGCGACCAGACAACATTATTCGTCCCGAGCTATGGGCCGATGGAGCGACGTAAGAATATAATTATTATTATACACATTTATTCATACTCTTTTTCTTTTCTAATGTTACATTGTTTCGTTAATTTCAGGTTCTTTCCGCTCCAGGCTGGTAGAGATTTGGACGATTTGATGCATCGTCAATTCCATGGTCCCTATCTGAACTACGAGGATATCCCACTTGATAGATGATTCATTTGGCTAGAGATGCTTGGAGTATGCCTAAATAATATCGTCTTTCTTTACAACATTTCTTAAATATTTGCTCGTTTATTTTTATTTGTTCTTATTTGCAAAAGTTGTATTGGTGGTCGGCGCACAGAGATCAGGCGATCCGAAAGTGCTACAAGTCTGTCGTCAGCAAAAGGTTGAGGGATATAGTCAACGACCAGAAGGCGTTCGCTACACTAAATAGCGCTCTTCACAAGGAGTGGTTAAAGGAGAAATTTTGAGAGAAGATGAAGAAGAAGATGGATACTCCGGCCTATAAGGCTAAGTGTGAGAAGACAAAGGCTGCCCTTGCTAAGGGTGGTCACCACACGGGTGGATCCATCCCAATTTCAGAGCATTTTCGATGGTTGGTGAGTATTCTTATTTGTTATTTCTTCAATTGTTTAATTATAATATTTAGTTATAAATTGATGTTTAATTGTTATAGTGCGAGGAGGTCACCAGGGTAGGCGGAGACCCGAACACCATCGACTTTCCTAAAGTTTTCGAGCGGGCCCATAAGTGAAAGAATGATGGAAAGCTCGTAGACGATCGGACGACCAAAGCCTATGTATGTTGTTCGAGTCCTACATAATTACATTTCTTCTTTGTACTTAACTATATTTATTTTACCTAAATAGTTAGTCCTAAGTCTAAATATCCTAACCATAACCCTAATTGGCAATATAAATCAAAGGTAAATTTAGGAGACGTATGAGACCCTAACCATAACAATACTTAATAGTAACTAAAATATGAATATTAACTCTAAATCTATTCACCTATATAAATATAGGAGACGTATGAGATCATAACCATAACAATACTTAATAGTAACTAAAATATGAATATGAACTCCAGATCTATTCACCTATATAAATATAGGAGACATATGAGACTTTAGAGAGTCGAGTCGGTGAGGGAAGGACTGTTGCTGGAGGGTTGCTGGGGGGGGAGCTGGGACTAGTCAGCCACGGACACTGGTTGCGAGGAATGACTTATGGATACAAGCTGTCGGTAGAGGGAAAGACGACAGCGTGTACGGCACCGGATTGTTGGCATCCTAGCCATCCGTTTATTCCAAAGCTCCTCTTCTATCTCCACCTCCACCTCTACCTATATATACATTGACCGACGATACTACCAAAACATATAGTTTATAGCAGATAACACAGATATTGGTGGCCCTATAGGGTCAGATGACCTAGGTGACCAAAATTCTAGGCACAATAGGTCTGATTCCTGCTACCACTGCACCGGATCCTGTAACTCCTATTCCCAAAAATTTTGAAATATTTTTTTATTATTTATTTGATTTAAATGGTGATTTTTAGAATTTTATAAATAATTAATTAGTTAATTATTACGGTAGATGACTTTAGTCATGGTTAGAAATTTGAGTACAAGATGACCAAGAATCATGGCACGGAAAGTCCAGTCGCGTGCTTTGACTAGTGTTTAGCCATGGTAGGGGAATGCCAAGCCATAAGTATGTTCTAACTAGGAAAATCGGGCCAAGTTATGACTTAGCCTCTAAAGACGTGTTAATTATTTATTATTAATATTATTTGACTTCTAGGACACCCGGTTGTACCCAGCTAGTCTGGACTTGACCAAAACCAGGCTCCAGCCCATGTAGGCATGTAGTGTGTGCAAAGACGTCCATGTCAACATATTTCGAGAGTATACCTCATACCTTACTTTAAATGGTATAAATTAATGGTTCCTAAATTTATTGTATATAAATAAATAATATTAATATTATTGATATGGCATCTTAGAATAATTATAAGACTTTTCTGTGGACCGAATCTATGTGGGGGTATGACTGGTTCACCCAACACTACACCTACTCTCGATTCATTTTTATTACGATTATTACTACTAATTTTGTGGTTGTGGTTATTAAAGATAATCATTAATTATTATTGGTCATTTTAATGCTTGTCAATTGATTTTATATATATATAGGTATATGTGTATAAAATATTCTACACTAGATTATGGTAATATTTGGATGTTATTCAGATTTTTGGAGTTATTTATGTAGACATATGTGTGCATATACCTATATATATAGATATAAAATAGATAAAGATATATATAAATGAAATGGAAAAAGAAAGCAAAAACAAATAAAATTAAAATAACACCCACGGGTTACTGTTCATTGAACAGTAACCCAAACCAAACGAAACCCCCAGGCTGACGAGAACCCGAACCCATGAAAACAGAGCCGACCTTGCTTTTCCCTTCTTATATCAACCAACGATAAATAGAAAACCCTAAACCTAACCTCGCCAACACTCCAACCCCGCCCCCACGACCTCTGCGTGTGCACCCGGCCACCACAGTGCCATCGTGCGCTGCCAGAGTCGGCCGAAAATGCGCCTGAGCACACAGAACAATGACAGCATTGGCGGTTGGGAGAGCCGACTTCGCACAGAGATTTCTCTACGATCGGTCGACGGTTTGTCGAGCCGATTGCTCAGGTATGACCCCAACATAACCGTATTCAAACCCCAATAGTTATATTTTTTTTTATAATCGTATGACCGATCCAGGAAATCGACATGAAGTCGATCAAAATCCCGTCCCGAAACAGGACCAATAACAGTCCATGTACCCATAGTAGGAGATCGATTCTGATCGATCTAATACCGGTTTAGAAATTGTATTTGAACAAAGTTTTAGACTACATGACCAGGATTGAAACCTTTCTTTTGTTTTCTATTTTAGACAAATATAGATTCAGTTATTTGGTTTCAAAAATCAGGAAAAATCCATGAAAACTATTTTCAAAAACGTAGAAAATCCTTCGATACCGCCAAATCGGGCGACGTGGTCGCGAACTGAAAGCATCAAAAGGTGCATAATGGCTTCGCGGACGTGTGGGCTTTGACGAAATTCAAATTGGTTGCGTGTGCGCGACGAATTTGATACGTATCCGTCGAAATTCACCGTATCGACCACTTTGAAAAAACCTTAATTACTTTGTGCACGTTCGTCAGATCGAAACGAAACTTGTGCCAACAGAACCGTATCATCTTTCTGGTCATATATGCCAAGTTTGGTCCGATTATGAGAAAGTTGATCGGATTGCCGTTTTGCGGGCCCCACGATCCGATTCAACGGGCGATTTTGTGCACGGCCTGCCGGAATCCAACCTTGGACATACGATTGGGTTCATATCATCAAAATGAATCCATAGACATGTAGTTTGATGACTTTAGAGACCATTGACTCTGGTATATTTTTCGGTGCAAAGTGGGTCCAACGGTGACATTATTTTGGCCCGAAATGACCGTTTTGTGTCACGCCCCAGAACCATAATACTGGAGAGCAGGGACAGACACAGCCAGCTACGTATATTGAAGTGCAACCCATTTCGCTATACGGTCACGGCTGTCTAGATACATGAGGGTTTAACTATAAGCCATCAGTCTCTTATGGTCATGAACAAGCCTAGTGTCTCAATCTCAAGCAAGTAAGTAAATGTTACAAGATGTTAGATCATCAGACATACAAAGTAAGGCATCCCAAATATTACATATTCAGATGATCATGAAGCTAGTCATACAAAATGTGAAGACTAGCAAGAGTTTCAGTCATACATGATCAACCCTAGGATTTATTAATCATGCTAGAGCATGTAGACAGGCAGTAAGTAAAGTTGCAAACGAGCTAACACTTGCTCGGCAGCTAAACGCCTCAAAAGAATAATTTTATAATAGAGTGGGAGAGCCAAAATAAAATCCACTCGTTGCCAGGATTACGCCTGGTGGTCACCATCTGGCTGGAAGGTAGGAAGATCCTCTAGAGCTGCTCCGGTATCTGGCCATGCAAAACTAGCTGGATCAGATTCCAGAAAGAGCAAGTGCCACAAATGTGGCTTTACTTAAGAACCAAAACCAGCAATTATCATAAAAACATAATTATAATAATAAAAGACTGAAAATATAAGAAATCATGATGATATACGATAAGATAACCATGGGACTATTCAGATAACCAAGTTACAACCCTTAAACCAAACAAGGACCGGGGTTGTAACCCTTCGTCTGAATGGAACTTGGTTTCCTACCATTTATCGATAAAGTAAAGCACAAGCAATCAGGTCATGTAACAATCTTGTACAGGATCAGGACAAGACTAGACTGGGCTAGACTCCATCTAATCAATCACGGCCAAGCAATGAGTACGGCTTGATACTTTAACTAGCTAGGGTTAGAACAGGCCTAGTTACTAGCAAGATGCAATGAGATGTTCCAACAGCCACAAGTCCTGCAGACCATCCAGGTTATCCGGACAAAATTTGGGGTTGAGTTCATGTGGGTACATCGTCCAGAAAACGTATGTACCTTTAAATAGCTTGGAGGATGCAACACATGACAGTGTGCTGAAAATATGCCCTACTCGACGGCAGGCTACAAATCCCATGATGGGGCGCCCAGATAATAGGATTGCCTATTGCTGGAAAATCTTTTCATGACTACTGGATTATTCTAGTTATTAGCCTTAGTCAATTTCAGTAGGTACCCCTGACCGTGGAACTCAGGGGTCCCTGCCCTAGACATGATGCGAGACCATACTGGTTCATTTGTACAAACACAATCGTCCACGGTGTCCAGGCCATTCATTCTTGTCATCTCATGCTAGTCGTCGCAATAGCATTTAATAGTTCCCATCATGCTTACTTGTCATGTCATGCCATGTCTTGCCAGTCACTTGTTATACCATACCGTGTACAATTATTATTCCAATCATGTCAATCAATTCGTGGTTATCAAGCTCATAACAAAAGGTGCAAGAATAAAAGGACAAACGGGTGCGCATAGGGGCTCAAAGCCTCTACGCTAACGAAACTACGCTAGACTAAGGGGCTCCGAACGTAAAATGGCTTTACGTGAGCAAGACCAAGGAAGGACCCCTCTACACGAGCAAGCACTCTATGCGAGCAAGCACCCTACGCGAGCGAAACTCTACGCGTGCGAGCACTCGAGCGAGAGTCTACACACGCGAGCACCCGAGCGAGACTCTACGCACGCGAGACTCTACGCGAGCGGGAGTAGCCCCTGCATAGAGCTCGAATGAGCTCAGCGTAGAACGGATTACGCTGGCACGCAATACGTGTACGTAAAAAAAGGGAACACTACGCAGGCACGTGAAAACGTGTGCGTAAAAGAGAAAAATGTTACGCTGGCACGTAAAAACATGGGCGTAAAGGGCTCGTCTCCTCCCCAAAGCCGAGACATGCAGCCATGGGTCTCAAGAACTCAAGAAACCCCATCTCGGCCAAGGCTTGATGAAACCCAGCCATTCAAAAGCCAAACTTGCGTAAAATCGAAATTCCTACCACATGGAACTCTCCATTTTCGAAAACAGCCAAGTTTAGAAGATCAAAACCATGAAGATCAAAAATGCTAGAAGCCTAGATCTACGAAAATCCATACACCAAAACAAAAATCTTTAAGTTCTAAAGTGGTTAAGAATCATGCTAAGAAGCCATTGGAACCATCAAAGTGGGTTCTCAAGTGAAAGCAAGATGCACTTGCCTACTGTAGGTGTTCGGTGGAGAAATGAAGAAGAAGAAGAGTAGTATTGAGAAATGAATGAGGAGAGAGAAAGGTTGTTGGGTTAATAAATGGGGGAATAGTGGTAGGTAGGGATTTGCATACTAACCCAAACCAAGCCAAACCAGCCAAACCCAACCGAACCCGATGCATGCTCAAGCCAAAATAGACCACACGAACCATGAAATAACAACTAACCTATGCCAATGCAAAAACCTAAGACTAGCCAGCCAGAATAAGTCAAAATACGGGTCCGAGATACGTACACGTATACCAAAATACGTATAACGAAAACCGAGGGTGATATTTTTCCCCTGTGTCTAGAATTGGACTTAAGGACATGAAATGTTAGATAATTTAACTATTCTGATAATGTTGGCAATATCTGTTTCAGCTTTTGGAGACAGTTGTGAGGTTTGGACTTTATAACTTACCAGTCGACGGTATATTGTTGGTTCTTTATGCTACCACCAGGCAAGTATACCTTGCATCCCTCTACAGTTTATTTCGTGCTTATATTATTTCTCCTTTAGTTATATGTTATCATTTAGTTTTCTAGAGTTGATTTGGTTGACATGCCTCTTTTGTTTGTTGACACGCTTGCCACACGGAGATTAGTATCATGAATTTTGTTTATACTTTTTTACTGTCATTCATGTGATTTACTATGCTTGTGACCTGATTCCATAAGTACTAGCTGGGCGGAGAAATGTCTTAGTAGACATGTGGACTACCCAGAAATATCCCCAAAACGTCTATTCGTGAATGATAGCAGCTGCACACGACACGTGCAGGGTGACGGATATACCCTTTAGCCATTCATATGTCGAAATCGATATTTCAACACACGTAGATAGTTCATGTTTTCTTGCTAGCAGATCATTTATGAGTACTTGTTCTCGTGTCCGTGTTCATAGTATTTGTCAGTTTTTGTCTCGTTTCTGGTTATTTTTTATGCATGACAAACTGTTAGATAGGCATATTTTATGTATCTTGCTAGTTCCCTGACGACCTGATGATCTCTTCAGGTAGTTGATTGCACGAAATTAGTTAGCTGATCGGGATGATAGTTATTTATATTGCAGGATCCAGGTATATTGATATTACGCTTATTTTTCATTCATGTTTCATATTCTTATGGTAGATTGAGATATAGATTTGCCTTGCCATGATTAGGCACGTGATACCATAGTCCAGACAGCGTTTACGTATTCGAGATGGGCTGGAGTCTGTTCGATACGTAGCTGGCTTACTCACGAGCTCGCGTCCAAAAAGCGGGTACGGGTCGTGACAGCTCCAGCTTCGATCTCAGCGTCTCTGGCAACGACTCCTCGTCCGACCACAGCGCCTACTGCACCTGCTCCTACTTCGACCACGACGCGTCCTGTCACGCCGGCAACTCTTCCAGCCCTTCCGGTCCAGGACGTACAACAAATCATTCAGATGTATGCGTGCAGACAGCCGCCTCTGCCACCGGCACCTCCTCTACCATCAGTTTGATATTTTTGAGCATCTTGTTTGATTTTTCGTTGTATATGATCGATGAGTTTGTATGAACTTTATTGAGTTTATATGTATTATTGAAGGAATTTGTGTATATGTACTATATTGTGACTGCTGGATGAGTTTGTGTAAAACCTCTAAATTTCTACTATATTTTTTATATAAATTGGTACTGATTATTTTTTATTATTATTTTGTATTGTACGTCGCGTAGTTGTATTGTACGTCGTGCGCAAAATTTTGTTTTTCGTAATTACTCGACGAGTGCGAATATGTGCGAGCGTACATATTTTTGAAAAATATTTTTCTATTTTTATAGTTTCAAAATAATATATGTAATAATTATTTTAGCTATCATACCAATATTTCCAAGTCCGTTATTTTATTTATTTTATTTATAAAAAGTCTTTCGTAAAAATAGTTATTAATAATAAATAATATTCTTCGTGCATACATATATATTTTATAAATATTTCATTAAGTTTATTTTTAAATAATAATATAATTTTGAAATTATTATTATAGTATTTTTGGAAAATATATTTTGAAATTATTGTGGCAATTTAAATCTTGATTTGATTTTATGGATTGATTTAAATAGTAAATTAATATCTATATTTGAAATTTGATTATTTTATTTGATTTTAAACTAAAAGATAGAATGTAATTATATTTAAATTGATTTTAATTTGGATTTGAAATTTTTGAATGGATTTAATTTAATAATTGAATTATCTACTTGGGTTTAAATAAATCATAATCCTTATCCAACTGAAAATTCCCACTTCCTATATAAGGAGAGGTACTCATCCATAAACTTCTACCATTCATAAATTCTCTACAATTTTCTCCACCACAAAGTGAGTGCCTCGTGTCCATGTCCACATCTTATTCCATATTACATCAACATTATCTTCTTCCCCGTGTCGGACACACCCCGACATCATCGAATCCCAAACCCGACTCTAAGCCTGCCCCGGTTCACCCCGATCGCCCCGTCCGTCCCGACGCCACCCCGCTGTCCGTAAATAACGAATCCTGACTCCGCCAACAGCCATCCCCACAACCAGCCGCTCCCTGCCTCGGCCAACACCACCATCACCAACCCAGCCTTGTCGCCACCACCTCCGGCCAACCCGTACCCCTCCGACTCATCCCGCACCACCGCGACAACCCCACGACCCCCACGGCCACAGCCATCACCACACCACCACCATTACAACCACGCACCACCACCATTTGCACCCAACTTCCGTCGCCACCACCGCCGTAACCCCACGACCCCCACGACAACCAGCCAGCACCACTTCTACCGCCGCAACCCGATCGACTGCCCGCACCCAGTCCATTCCCCTTCTCTCCATCGCCACCACCACCACATCTCCAAAAAAGAAAAAAAGACAAAAAGAAAAACTAACAAACACCACCACCCCCTTACCTCTGCTATCCGCCGCGCCCTCCGTCGAGTCTGAGCCGTCCAAACCCGAGTCCACCCCCTCGTCACCGCACAGCTCTGTCCCACCTCCGAACTGCCGCCGACTCCTCGAGCCGCATCCCTCACGAGCTCTGCCCCTCCTGCGCGCTCAGCCGTCCGCGCGCCCCCATGGCCGCGGCGCCGGCCACCGCGCGAGCTGACGAATCCTCCGGCTACCGCGCCAGCCCGCCTCCCCTTCGCCGCGAGCCGCCGCCACCGGTCCAGACGACCACCGCCAGTAAACCCCGTTACCCTCTCCTCGCTCTCCCTTCCTCCGATCGTCTCCTACCTCTCTGTTGTTCCCCTCTCGATGTCCGCCTGTGCATCCCTCTCCCTCTGCTCATCTCCTCGACCCATCTCTCCCTCTGCTCATCTCCTCGAACCATCTCTCCCGAAGCTCCTTCCTCTCTCTCTCCTTTCTCCTTTCTCTTCCCTTCTTAGAAGAACAGCTTATGTTATGTTATTTTATTATTTATTTATTTTTTTGCTTTAGCTTTTGTGTTTCCTTTATTAGTGTTATTATTATTATTATTATTATTATTATTATTATTATTATTATTATTAATAGTATTATCTTTGTTGTTATATTTCTTGATATTGTTGTGATGCTAGATAAATTAGTTATTGACCATAGTTTCATTATATAATTATTTTATAATCAAATAAAAATATATTTAATAATAGTTCTAGCTATTTTCAAGGAGTTTTGTCCAAACTATTTTATTTGATAAAAGTAAGATTTCTAGCCAAACAAATTTGTAGACTTCCAAAATATTATTTAAAATATTTTGATTTATAATAATGTGTGTAGTCCACGTCTATTTTTAAAATAAATTTATAAAATTATTTTTATATTATTATTTTCCCTACCAATTTTAAATATGCTTTCGACCTAAATGAGTTATTAATGTTTTCAAAGATTTATTTAAAATACTTTATGAAGTATAGTTATTATCTATAAGCGTATTATACAGACTTTGGCTTCTAGTCTAACTCGAGTTATTTCTCTATTTTCAAATAGTATTTTGCTAGAAAATATAACTTCTCATATTAGAAATACTTTCCTAAAATGTATATATATTATTTCCTCCAATTCCATCATTTCTGATTCTCGGCCATCCTCTCTCCGAATTTAGACTACTTTATGTCATCCCTAGCAAAATTGACCCTTCTAAACCCAATGGAACTGTTCGTGCCACCACCCGAGGTCACCTTACATAGTTGTTACACCGAAGTCGCAGTTCGTGCCACCTCGATCATCGTGGCACACCGGGCGTCCTACCAGGCAAGATACCTTGCCACCTTACTCTGTGATTACTTTACTTTATTTTCAGTTTCATATATTTGTTCTATATTTTATATTGTTGTGCGTCCAAGTCACACTTGGGTGCAAGCGACTATATCGATCGTTCTAATTGCTTTTAAATTATTTTGCATTAACTTAGCTTAGTGACCACCCATTGGATAATGAGGTATTGGTATATCTCATACGGCCTTGACACATACTTTACCACGTATTGTGAGTCACATATAGGACACGTACTCGCATAGTCGGTCGGCCACCGATACGTATGAGGCGTACGACGGTTAGGAGTAACTGCCAATAGAATTGCATGTTAGTGGACTTGGCAGTTACTAGAGGTTCATATGGGTCATAGATGTGACTCCAGTAGGCATTGGAAGGGAAGAACTGTTCCTTGATGTATGGGCCATATTTACATACTGCTATTGTACCTGAAGCTCCGTTGGAGACGCAGGTTCATCCTATTGTACTGATTCCCTCTAACGTTCATGGAACGTTATGGACGTTTTCTTACTGATTCCCTCCGACGTTCGCCAAACATTATGGACAGATTGTACTGATTCCCAATGAGAGGGACGATGCCACTGCTATACAGCCCGAGTGCCCATATATGAAGGATCATTTTTATTGCATATTCACTATAGTACGGTTAGGTACCCTATTACATGTATCTCTTATTTTCTATTATATATCACAGTTTATATGGCATGGTATTTTCTTGTATCTTGTTAGGTCCCTCTGAGGACCTGATTATCTCTCCAGGTGTGTGCTCTTGTCTTTCGCAGGTGTTCTAGCTCTAGCCGTGGCCATGATCACCTCTATTTCTTCGAGGATCATTGCATTTTGATCGTCTTTGCTTCGTTCGCCAAACTCTTTCTTTTATTATGTATTTCTTTTCATAGTTGGTGAATTTGTCTCCGCCCAACTACATGTACCAATGACAATTCATAGTTGATTATATGATATCTTTTATTCTTGTATTTTGTGGATGAGTTAGTTAGTTGTGGTTTACTGTATTTCACAGCTTATGTATTCATACGAGATTTCCATATATTGGAGTATTCTTCGTATGAATACAGCTGGCATGTCTACGTTCCTAATCCTACGTATTTTGGGACTGGGGCCTTACATGTTTTTGTGGTGGCCCATACAGGTCTAGATAAATTGTTTGGTTACTTTACTGTACCAAGCAAGCCTGCGTATAGGATTAAAGGTCTAGGATCTCATCCATATACTTGACCTCTTTCCTCGATTCCATATTCGACCGACTCATCGATTGTATCTTGCTTGATTCCTTCTATCATTATTCTTATCTTTCCTTCGTGCTTGCTAGAGATTGACCCTACTAGTTAGATGTCCCAAACACCCTTAGCTTAATTTTTAAAGTTGGGTAGAATACCCCACGACCTGACACACCCTTGACCATTGAGGAGAATACAAATAGGATTATTGTCACGATCCGGTCCCAATTTCTTGGGTCGAATCGGATCATGCCCAGCCTGCACCATTGTTGAGACGGCGATAGTAAGCTGTATCACTCATGCAGGTAATAAACAACACAGTCTAATTGCCACAACTTTAATAATTCGAATAGTTTAAAACTTTTTACAACAAAATGAAAGATACATCTGAAATACATTATTTTCCACAAACATCATGAATTTATAAAAGAAGAAGAAAATCTAGGTAACCAGCTCATCAGTCTCGAGATCATTGTCCTCTAGTTGGGATCTCGAGAAAAATACCGCGGAACAAAGCATCATCAGTGATACCTAAAAATGTTGGATCTCCAGTCAGGAGGGAGCAAAGTATAATTCATGCTAATTTAACAATTGAAATAATAATAGAATCATACATTTTTAAACAATTTGAAATAAATAATTTCCAGCAGTTAAAATATTGTGATGTGAATAGGCAATGAAATATGACCGGATTGGGTTGTACAGTGAAAGATATGGCTTATCCCCGTGTGTAAGAGGGGTAAGCTCGCACAGTTGTTATACTAATTTGGATGTGGTCATACTCATTACACTACTCCCCCAGTCCCCAAACAGTTACAGTAGTTACAGTAGTTACAGTCAGTGCTCTCAGAGAGAGTTTCGTGTTGCATCGTGGTTTAAACTTACATTAAAACGATTACTAAATAATTGTAAACTAACACAAAATATACTTGCCTTGGTTTGACTGGATTTGGGGATGTCTCCGAGATTGAAATCAGACTTGTCCTCGAAATCCTACAATCGAGAAGTCTGCCTTAGATTTCCAAAGTTTTACCATGCTAGATGTGCTAGTTACAATCTCTAAATTTGTCCTAGTCAATTTTTAATCTTTATTATACTAACACAAACAAAAACTCGATTATCTAATGCGTTATATTTAATTATGATGGAAAGATCATTTTATATTTAATTTCGAAAAACTTTGTATTTATCGGTTTATTGACAAAACTTGGTATTTTATAATTTATATAATAAAACTACATTTTTCTTTAAATAAGGAAAAACGTGAAACTTGTTTAAATAATAACTTATAATTTTTCCTAATTTATTTAATGTGAGAAAATAGTATTGATTTTCTATAAAAGAATTATTTTACTATTTCACGTGTTTACGTCAATCACAACCAGAAAAGAATAAAAATTTAACTAAATTATTACAAACCACAGAAAATAATAAAACTGGGCTTATGCCCTTTACAGACCATTTTACATGAATTAAAATAAGAAGAAAAATATTAGTTAGTCCCTAAAAATTCTATAATTTAATTACAAAAAATAAAACTAATAATAAATTAAATAGTGAGTCTCAGATATTGGTCTAATCATCATATAGGCTAATGCCTCAACGTCCGGGCGAAACCGATTTCGTTTGCACTTAGCCAGGGCCCATTGACCAATACAGTCGTCGCCTAAAAATCCAAAATAATATTCTTTTCCGAAAACCATTTTAAAATTATATAATTAAATTTTATAGAAAAATCCGGCAGCACTTCCTCTATTTTCGGTCAACCCAAAAACTGGGAAAATGCTTCAACATCACACAAATAATATCCCAAACCAGGGAAACTCTAATTATTCAATCCAACGATAATATTAACCCAAAAATAATATCAAACCCGAAAATATATAACTACAGCACGTTTTCGAAGGATATTCGGAAAATCGAAACTAACTTCGAAAATTCCAACAGAATACTCAAAGCCACAGAGCCAATTCCGAAATAGAATTGGAAAAAAACAAACCCATAGAAATATTCCAAAACTCACAGAATGCTTTCGAAAGGATTTCGGAAAATCCAAAAATATCATGCTTACCGAATTCCCGGGGAATTCGTGGACCAAATTCATCATAGACTAAAAAGATGGAAACGGGGCAACGGAAATATACCAGAAATTGCTCGGCTAGAGCTCTCAGGTGAATAATTGGAGGAAATGAATTCCCGCAAGCTCCAGAATACGCGGACAGCGGACGTTCTGCGTATGGAAATACGAAACAGCAATTTGAAATGCTGAAAAGAGTGGACAGTGGCAGCGTCTCCGCGGAGCACAAAAACAACGGGTCGAAGGGGCAAACCGAGGTACTGGAGGTGTTGAGCCGGCACGGGATCGGCCACGAAAACCACAGACGGAGCTCGGGGTGCTGCGACCTCGGTCAATCAGGGTCGCCGGACACGGCAGGGGATCGCGCCGGCTACGAGAACGGCGGCAGGCCGCTGGAGACGGTCACGGGGACAGCGGCGATGGGGTCGCCGGGTTCGGGCGGCCTGGCTGTGGCGCCGCACAGGGACGGACGCGGAGGGCGCCGACTTGGGGTCGACCGAGAGGGTGTGGTTCAGACGGTGTTTGCCGGAAAGAAATTGGGGGTTAGGGTTTGTGGTGATGGTGAATGGGAAATGGGGGTTTTATAGGGTGGAGAGTGGAATATGAGTTACGGAATAGGAAGAGGAGAGGGTTTCGGCAGTTCACGCGGGGAAGGGGAGGAGTCTCGAGCGCTCGGAAGAGCCAAAGTCGGCCGAGGCTCCAACGAAAGAAAAGGAGAATGTTCTCCTTAACTGAGAGAGAAAATGTGTTAAAGAAATTAAATGAGTTTATAAATAAAGAAATGTTTAATTAATAACAAATATTTTTCTTTTCTTATGAAAACTCAATAAATAATATATCAAAAATATTTCTGATTTCGAAAACCAAAATTTTGCTTGGATTCGAACTTGGGTTCGGGAACAGGTCCGGGACTCGGGAACGGGTTCGGGATAGGCTCAGGATGAGAACTGGGTACGGATTCGGGTCAGGCCAAAAATCTATTATTAGGTTTAAAATAATATTGATTTAAGTGACTTCGGGACGGGTCAGGGTCAACAGTCAAAATCCAGAAAAATAATAATTTATTTATTTTTCTAAAAATATGGTTTTCATAATTAACAGGTTTAATCTAAAATAATAATAATTTATTTAACCTAACTAGAATAAATAATAAACACAATATTTAATTAATTAGAAAAAAAATACGGTTTTGACTAAAATTTCCAGAATTAATAATTTTTCAAAAATGCATTTTCCTAAATTAACAACTAATAATTAATTATATTAGCTAATTAAATTATTCAAATAATTAACTAAAAGTTACGGGTTTCACAACCTTCCCTCCTTAAGAAATTTTGTTCTCGAAATTTAAGGATAGGGTAGGGTAGGGTTACAACAAATCAAGCAGGTACGGGTACTGCGCCCATAAATCAGGTCCAACAATAAGAATTGCCAATGCAGTTGTGGATGAGATGTTTATGGACAAATTTAGCTATGACACCATCCACGTATAACAAGAATATACAAAAGCGAACTAAAGTACACGAGGTTGATCAGACCATCATGCACCGGTTCTGATTAGACAATATATTAGTGGGTCGACCCAATAAAATATGTCATGATCAAGCTTGATAAAGAATAAGCTTGCAAAACTAGGCTAACTTAGCAGCATCAGTCAAATTTAGTCCAGAAAAATATGAAAGATAATGCTTGCAAGAAATAGGAATTATGAGGCGGCACAGAATTTCTGGTTTTCTTCTCACCTCTGTCTAACATCAACACTGGCTTCTCTGGCACTGTAAGGCTGGGTCCAATCTCCAGCTCTGAATGGTCCAGGATGTGACTCTGATCCGGAATGTAGCGTCTGAACTGCGAAACGTGGAAGACGTTGTGCACGCCCTCAAGATTAGCTGGTAGAGCTAACCGATACGCTATTTCTCCAATTCGGCTCAAAACTTCAAATGGTCCGATATATCTGGGACTCAGCTTCCCAGCTCTGCCAAATCGGATAGTTCCTCTGGTAGGTGAAATCTTCACAAAAATACTATCTCCTTCTTCAAACCCCAGTGGTCGACGACTGCTATCTGCCCAATACTTCTGCCTGTCTTGGGCGATCCTGAGCTTGTCTCTAATCACCTTCACCTTCTCTGCTGCGTCAATCACCATTTCAGGACCCAGCAGTACTCTTTCTCCTACATCGTCCTATGCAAGTGGAGTGCGGCAACGACATCCATAAAGAGCTTCAAATGGTGTCATACCAATGCTAGCTTGGTAACTGTTGTTGTAGGAGAATTCTACTAAATGCAAGTGGTCTTTCCAAGACCCTCCAAATTCTAAGACACAAGATCTCAGCATGTCCTCTAGCGTCTGGATGGTTCTCTCCGATTGTCCGTCAGTTTGGGGATGGTAGGCTGTGCTGAACTTCAGTTTTGTTCCCAAACTGTCATGCAAACTCTTCCAAAAGTGTGAGGTAAATCTAGTATCTCGGTCAGATACAATACTTACCGGTACTCCATGAATCCGGTAGATGTGCCGCATGTACAGTGCCGCCAACTTCTCAGTGGATAAACAAACCTTGAAGGAGATAAAGTGAGCTGACTTAGTCAGTCGGTCCACAATAACCCAAATAGCGTCCTTCCCTCCTTGGGATCGAGGCAATCCTGAAACAAAGTCCATTGTTATATGCTCCCACTTCCACTCCGGAATGTCCAGCGGCTGTAGAAGTTCTGCGGGTCTCTGTCTGCTAGCCTTCACTTGTTGACAAATCAAGCATCTAGCCACAAATCTGGATACATCCTTCTTCATTCCATACCACCAAACGATGGTACGTATATCCCGATACATCTTATTAGCTTCAGGATGTATGAAATATTGCGACTGGTGCGCTTTATGCATCAGCTCATTCCTCAGTTCGCCAGATGGTACACACAGCCTCGTACCATTCTTCAATGCTCCTTCACTGGCGATAGAGAATCCTTCAAGTGTTCCTGCCAGCACTTCATCTCTGAGTTTGCAAAGCGTCTCGTCTTAGAATTGTGTCTCCTTGACTTTGTCCATCAGACTTGAACTCAATTGCAACTGCATCATGGTTGAGTCAGCTCCAGGTACAATAGCTTCTCGCCCCAATTCTTTTATCTTTTCCTCAGGCAGTACAATTTCCAGACCAAGCTTCTCTATGTCCTCCAACAAGTGCCGCTCCTTGGTTAAGAACGTTGCCATCGGGTATCGAGTAAGTGCATATGCAACAACATTAGCCTTTTCCGAATGGTACTGCAGGTCGATGTCGAAGTCCTTCATCAGCTCCAGCCATCTTCTTTGTCTCATGTTCAGCTTCTTCTGAGTGAAAACATATTTAAGACTTTTATGGTCTGTAAATATTTCCACTATTTCTTCATAGAGATAAGGCTTCCACAGCTTCAGTGCAAAAAAATAACTGCTGTATACTCCAAATTATGTGTGGGATAGTTTTTCTCATGAGTCCGTATTTGCCTAGATGCGTAAGCAATTACTTTCCCATGTTGTTGAAGAACGCAACCCAGTCCTTTTCTAGAGGCATCACTGTAGATTGAGAAACCGCCGGTACTTACGGGTAGCGCAAGTATCGATGCTGTTGTAAGTCTCTTCTTTAGTTCCTCAAATGATGCCTGGCAAGCTTCCGTCCAAACGAACTCTTTATTCTTCCTTTTAAGCTTCGTCATCTATTTAGTAATTCTGGTGAAATCTTTCACAACTTTCGGTAGTAGCCAGTCAAGCCCAAGAAAACTTCTAATTTCAGCAACTGAGCTTGGGGTAGACCACTTCTCAATGGCAGCTATCTTCTTAGGATCTACCGAAATTTCTTCTCATGTGACAACATGGCCAAGAAAATCCACCTTGTCTAAAAAGAATTCACATTTGGATAGCTTACCATACAGCTTCTCCTTTCTCAAAGTTTCCAGAACTTCCTTCAGTTGCTCTTCATGCTCTTCTTTAGTCTTTGAGTAGATCAGAATGTCGTCGATGAAGACAACAACAAATTGGTCTAGGTATTCATGGAAAACCTTGCTCATAAGGTTTATGAATACCGCAGGGGCATTCGTCAGTCCAAACGACATGACCAAGAATTCAAACTATCCATACTTGGTGTTGAACGCCGTCTTGGGAATGTCCTCCTTCCTGACCTTGATCTGATGATAGTCAGATCTGAGGTCAATCTTCGAAAACACCTTAGCTCCACTCAATTGATCAAATAGGTCATCGATCCGGGGCATAGGGTACTTGTTCTTTGATAGTGATGTTGTTCAGCACCCGGTAGTCGATGCACATCCGTACTGTTTCGTCCTTCTTGGGCACAAACAAGACAGGTGCTCCTCAGGGTGAAGCTCCGTCTCGGATAAATCCCTAGGTCTTCAGTTCTTTGATCTGGTCCTTCATCTCCTTGGCCTCCTTGGGGTTGACTCTGTAGCATCCCTTAGAAATAGGAGAAGGGCCGAGAACTAGGTCAATGGTGAATCCTATGTCTCGATCTGGATAATCCAGGAAAACTATCAGGAAAACGTCCATGAATTCTGCTATGATAGGATGGGGAGGTCCGGGTTCTTTAGTAATAGGGGTGTAGGTAACATACTCCATATCTTCAGGAGCTCGATAGATTTCAACTCTGGCTCTCCAGATGGGCTGAATATTACACATCCTCTATAACAGTCTACCAGTCTATCCCTAAGAGTACATCATAGTTGGGTAAGGGCATCACAAGTAAGGGTGCTAAAAATTTATGGTCTGAGATAGTAATAGGGCAGTAACAGGTCTCAATGATGGGTATGGGTCTAAGTATGACCGGTGGTGGACCTCATTGCCAGCAGAGCCGGAACAAGTGGCCTTTCCTTTGGCCATACTCTGGAAGGTTTAGGATACAAAACATAAGCAAGGTAGCCTACCAGTCTATAGCAAACAAAAATATTTGTTTATAATATATTTCGGTCCTATGTTGTGACAAATTGATGTTCTAGTGTTCTAATTGTTTCTAAATATGTTCTCCTAAGTTGTTGATCCGACCTGCATGGGCCACCACTAAAAACATGTCACGACCCGGTCCCAATTTCTTGGGTCGAATCGGATCATGCCCAGCCTGCACCGTTGTTGAGACGGCGGCAGTAAGCTGTATCACTCATGCAGGTAATAAACAACACAGTCTAATTGCCACAACTTTAATAATTCGAATAGTTTAAAACTTTTTACAACAAAATGAAAGATACATCTGAAATACATTGTTTTCCACAAACATCATGAATTTATAAAAGAAGAAGAAAATCTAGGCAACCAGCTCATCAGTCTCGAGATCATCGTCCTCTAGTTGGGATCTCGGGAAAAATACCGCAGAATAAAGCATCATCAGTGATACCTAAAAATGTTGGGTCTCCAGTCAGGAGGGAGCAAAGTACAATTCATGCTAATTTGACAATTGAAATAATAATAGAATCATGCATTTTTAAACAATTTGAAATAAATATTTTTCAGCAGTTAAAACATTGTGATGTGAATAGGCAATGAAATATGACCAGATTGGGTTGTACAGTGAAAGATATGGCTTATCCCCGTGTGTAAGAGGGGTAAGCTCGCACAGTTGTTATATTAATTTTGATGTGGTCATACTCATTACACTACTCCCCCAGTCCCCAAACAGTTACAGTAGTTACAGTAGTTACAGTCAGTGCTCTCAGAGAGAGTTTCGTGTTGCATCGTGGTTTAAACTTGTATTAAAACGATTACTAAATAATTGTAAACTAACACAAAATGTACTTGCCTTGGTTTGACTGGATTTGGGGATGTCTCCGAGATTGAAATCAGACTTGTCCTCGAAATCCTACAATCGAGAAGTCTGCCTTAGATTTCTAAAGTTTTACCATGCTAGATGTGCTATTTACAATCTCTAAATTTGTCCTAGTCAATTTTTAATCTTTATTATACTAACACAAACAAAAACTCGATTATCTAATGCGTTATATTTAATTATGATGGAAAGATTATTTTATATTTAATTTCAAAAAACTTTGTATTTATCGGTTTATTGGCAAAACTTGGTATTTTATAATTTATATAATAAAACTATATTTTTCTTTAAATGAGGAAAAGCGTGAAACTTGTTTAAATAATAACTTGTAATTTTTCTTAATTTATTTAATGTGAGAAAACAGTATTGATTTTCTATAAAAGAATTATTTTACTATTTCACGTGTTTACGTCAATCACAACCAGAAAAGAATAAAAATTTAACTAACTTATTACAAACCACAGAAAATAATAAAACTGGGCTTATGCCCTTTACAGACCATTTTAAATGAATTAAAATAAGAAGGAAAATATTAGTTAGTCCCTAAAAATCCTACAATTTAATTACAAAAAATAAAACTAATAATAAATTAAATAGTGAGTCTCAGATATTGGTCCAATCATCATATAGGCTAATGCCTCAACGTCCGGACGAAACCGATTTCGTTTGCACTTAGCCAGGGCCCATTGACCAATACAGTCGTCGCCCAAAAATTCAAAATAATATTTTTTTTCCGAAAACCATTTTAAAATTATATAATTATATTTTATAGAAAAATCCGGCAGCACTTCCTCTATTTTCGGTCAACCCAAAAACTGGGAAAATGCTTCAACATCACACAAATAATATCCCAAACCAGGGAAACTATAATTATTCAATCCACCGATAATATTAACCCGAAAATAATATCAAACCCGAAAATATATAACTACAGCACGTTTCCAAAGGATATTCGGAAAACCAAAACTAACTTCGAAAATTCCAACAGAATACTCAAAGCCACAGAACCAATTCCGAAATGGAATTGGAAAAAAAACCCATAGAAATATTCCAAAACTCACAGAATGCTTCCGAAAGGATTTCGGAAAATTCGAAAATATCATGCTTACCGAATTCCCGGGGAATTCGTAGACCAAATTCATCATAGACTAAAAAGATGGAAACGGGGCAACGGAAATATACCAGAAATTGCTCGGCTAGAGCTCTCGGGTGAATAATTGGAGGAAATGAATTCCCGCAAGCTCCAGAATACGCGGACAGCGGACGTTCTGCGCATGGAAATACGAAACAGCAATTTGAAATGCTGAAAAAAGTGGACAGTGGCAGCGTCTCCGCAGAGCACGAAAACAACGGGTCGAAGGGGCAAACCGAGGTACTGGAGGTGTTGAGCCGGCACGGGATCGGCCACGAAAACCGCAGACGGAGCTCGGGGTGCTGCGACCTCGGTCAATCAGGGTCGCCGGACACGGCAGGGGATCGCGCCGGCTGCGAGAACGGCGGCAGGCCGCTGGAGACGGTCGCGGGGACAGCGGCGGTGGGGTCGCCGGGCTCGGGCGGCCTGGCTGTGGCGCCGCACAGGGACGGACGCGAAGGGTTTCGGCAGTTCACGCGGTGTTCGCCGGAAAGAAATTAGGGGTTAGGGTTTGTGGTGATGGTGAATGGGAAATAGGGGTTTTATAGGGTGGAGAGTGGAATATGAGTTACGGAATAGGAAGAGGAGAGGGTTTCGGCAGTTCACGCGGGAAAGGGGAGGAGTCTCGAGCGCTCGGAAGAGCCAAAGTCGGCCGAGGCTCCAACGAAAGAAAAGGAGAATGTTCTCCTTAACTGAGAGAGAGAATGAGTTAAAGAAATTAAATGAGTTTATAAATAAAGAAATATTTAATTAATAACAAATATTTTTCTTTTCTTATGAAAACTCAATAAATAATATATCAAAAATATTTCTAATTTTGAAAACCAAAATTTTGCTTGGATTCGAACTTGGGTTCGGGAACAGGTCCGGGACTCGGGAACGGGTTCGGGATAGGCTCAGGATGAGAACTGGGTATGGATTCGGGTCAGGCCAAAAATCTATTATTAGGTTTAAAATAATATTGATTTAAGTGACTTAGGGACGTGTCAGGGTCAACAGTCAAAATCCAGAAAAATAATAATTTATTTATTTTTTCTAAAAATATGGTTTTCATAATTAACAGGTTTAATCTGAAATAATAATAATTTATTTAACCTAACTAAAATAAATAATAAACAAAATATTTAATTAATTAGAAAAAAATACGATTTTGACTAAAATTTCCAGAATTAATAATTTTTCAAAAATACATTTTCCTAAATTAACAACTAATAATTAATTATATTAGCTAATTAAATTATTCAAATAATTAACTAAAAGTTAGGGGTTTCACAATTATCTAGACTATAGGGACTAGAGGGATTTAACCCATTTGGTCAACCAAGCCTTAGGCAATAAACCGTAGAATGATCGTATATGAATAAACAAGACTTAGATTTTTATGACACTTAGACTATTCATATTGGTTCTTATTTCATCTACCCTCGTGCCTGTGTTTTATTATCTAGACTAATGATGCTAATATAGCCTAGTATTTGTAAGCTAATTCTTTATCGATCTTGATCAAGATATATGCTATTGAGCGGCCGCTCACTAACATATTGTCTAATCAGAACCGGTGCATGATGGTCTGATCAACCAAGTGCACTTTGGTTCGCTTTTGTCTATTATTCTACGTGGATAGGGACATAGCTAAATTTGTCCTCTAGAGTCACATCCGCAACTGCCTTGGCAACTCCTTTTGAATTATTCGGTCGCCTTTGAACCACGTATTCGTATTTGATAACGCCTCCTTCGAACTCTATATTGCTTTCGCCTTCACCTATTTTAAAAGGATGAAGGCGTTATACTAGAACTTCCTCTAGCCTTCCTATCGATTATGACCATTCTCACTCGATGTCGCAATATCTTCATCCTAAACTACTCGTCATTTTCTCGGCCCTATATTTACTATCATGACCTCCTAATCGCTTAATTTAGGAGTAAATCAAATTCGTTCTCTTAATCGTGCTCTCAACCTACTCTCAAGAAATCGTATCTTCTAGGTCTCTAATTTATTTTCTCATGAAACCATACAGTTCCTTATTGCAGGTCATCTTGATTAAACTTTAATCCTTGATCATTTTTACTCTTGTATTAATTAGCCATATCCACGATTTTTTTTTGTATTTATCTAAATCACGATTTCCTAATGCATCTTGTGTTGAACGTTGTGATTTGATTTTTTTTTCTCATCGCTACCCCTTTGTGCCTTCTCACCCCCTACTACTTCTTAATTTCGAGGACGAAATTCTTTTAAGTTGGGTAGGATGTAAAACTCCTAAATTTTTACTATATTTTTTATATAAATTTGGTACTGATAATTTTTATTATTATTATTTTGTATTGTACGTCGCGTAGTTGTATTGTACGTCGCGCGCAAAATTTCGTTTTTCGTAATTGCTCGACGAGTGCGAATATGTACGAGCGTACATATTTTTGAAAAATATTTTTCTATTTTTATACTTTCAAAATAATATATGTAATAATTATTTTAGCTATCATACCAACATTTCCAAGTCCGTTATTTTATTTATTTTATTTATAAAAAGTCTTTCGTAATAACAGTTATTAATAATAAATAATATTCTTCGTGCATACATATATATTTCATAAATATTTTATTAAGTTTATTTTTAAATAATAATGTATTTTTGAAATTATTATTATAGTATTTTGGAAAACATATTTTGAAATTATTGTGGCAATTTAAATCTTGATTTGATTTTATGGATTGATTTAAATAGTAAATTAATATCTATATTTGAAATTTGATTATCTTATTTGATTTTAAACTAAAAGATAGAATGTAATTATATTTAAATTAATTTAGATTTGGATTTGAAATTTTTGAATGGATTTAATTTAATAATTTAATTATCTACTTGGGTTTAAATAAATCCTAATCCTTATCCAACCGGAAATTTTCACTTCCTATATAAGGAGAGGTACTCATCCATAAACTTCTACCATTCATAAATTCTCCACAATTTCCTCCAGCACAAAGTGAGTGCCTCGTGTCCATGTCCACATCTTATTCCATATTACATCTACATTATCTCCTTCTCTGTGTCGGACACACCCCGACATCATCGAATCCCAAACCCGACTCTAAGCCTGTCCCGGTTCACCCCGATCGCCCCGGCCGTCCCGACGCCACCCCACTGTCCGTAAATAACCAATCCTGACTCCGCCAACAACCATCCCCACAACCGGCCGCTCCCTGCCTCGGCCAACACCACCATCACCAACCCAGCCTTGTCGCCACCACCTCCGGCCAACCCGTACCCCTCCGACTCATCCCGCACCACCGCGGCAACCCCACGATCCCTACGGCCACAGCCATCACCACACCAACACCATTACAACCACGCACCACCACCATCTGCACCCAACTTTCGTCTCCACCACCGCCGCAACCCCACGACCCCTATGACAACCAGCCAGTACGACTTCCACCACCGGACCTCCGCCACTAGCGATGGAACCCGACCAACCGCCCGCACCCAGTCCATCCCCCTTCTCTCCATCGCCACCACCACCACATCTCCAAAAAAGAAAAAAAAAGACAAAGAAAAACGAACAAACACCACCCCCTTATCTCAGCCATCCGCCGTGCCCTCTGCGAGTCGGCGCCGCCCAGCACCGAGTCCACCCCCTCGTCACCGCACAGCTCTGCCCCACCTCCGAACCGCCGCTGACTCCTCGAGCCGCATCCCTCATGAGTTCTGCCCCTCCTGCGCGCTCAGCCGACCGTACGCCCCCATGGCCGCGGCGCCGGCCACCGCGCGAGCCGGCGAATCCTCCGGCTGCCGTGCCAGCCCGCCTCCCCTTCGCCGCGAGCCGCCGCCACCGGTCCAGATGACCACCGCCAGTAAACCTCGTTCCCCTCTCCTCGCTCTCCCTTCCTCCGATCGTCTCCTACCTCTCCGCCGTTTCCCTCTCGATGTCCGCCCGTGCCTTCCTCTCCCTCTGCTCATCTCCTCGATCCATCTCTCCCTCTGCTCATCTCCTCGACCCATCTCTCCCGAAGCTCCTTTCTCTCTCTCCTTTCTCCTTTCTCCTTTCTCTTCCCTTCTTAGAAGAACAACTTATGTTATGTTATTTTATTTATATTTATTTTTTGCTTTAGCTTTTGTGTTTCCTTTATTAGTGTTATTATTATTATTATTATTAGTAGTAGTATTATCTTTGTTGTTATATTTCTTGATATTGTTGTGATGCTAGATAAATTAGTTATTGACCATAGTTTCATTATATAATTATTTTATAATCAAATAAAAATATATTTAATAATATTTCTAGCTATTTTCAAGGAGTTTTGTTCAAACTATTTTATTTGATAAAAGTAAGATTTTTAGCCAAACAAATTTGTAGACTTCCAAAATATTATTTAAAATATTTTGATTTATAATAATGTGTGTAGTCCACGCCTATTTTCAAAATAAATTTATAAATTATTTTTATATTATTATTTTCCCTACCAATTTTAAATATGCTTTCGACCTAAATGAGTTATTAATGTTTTCAAAGATTTATTTAAAATATTTTATGAAGTATAGTTATTTTCTATAAGCATATTATACAAACTTTGGCTTCTAGTCTAACTCGAGTTATTTCTCTATTTTCAAATATTATTTTGCTAGTAAATATAACTTCTCATATTAGAAATACTTTCCTAAAATGTATATATATATTATTTCCTCCAATTCCATCATTTCTGATTCTCGGCCATCCTCTCTCCGAATTTAGACTACTTTATGTCATCCCTAGCAAAATTGACCCTTCTAAATCCAATGGAACTATCCGTGTCACCACTCGAGGTCACCTTGCATAGTTGTTACACCGAAGTCGCAGTTCATGCCACCTCGATCATCGCGGCACACCGGGCGCCCTACCAGGCAAGATATCTTGCCACCTTACTCTGTGATTACTTTACTTTATTTTCAGTTATTTATTTTAGTTTCATATATTTGTTCTATATTTTATATTGTTGTGCGTCCAAGTCACACTTGGGTGCAAGCGACTATATCGGTCGTTCTAATTGCTTTTAAATTATTTTGCATTAACTTAGCTTAGTGACCACCCATTGGAGAATGAGGTATTGATATATCTCATACAGCCTTGACACATACTTTACCACGTATTGTGAGTCACATATATGACACGTACTCGCGTAGTCGGCCGGCCACCGATACGTATGAGACGTGCGATGGTTAGGAGTAACTGCCAATAGAATTATATGTTAGCGGACTTGGCAGTTACTAGAGGTTCATATGGGTCATGGATGTGACTCCAGTAGGCATTGGGAGGGAAGAACTGTTCTTTGATGTATGGGCCACATTTACATACTGCTATTGTACCTGAAGCTCTGTTGGAGACGCAGGTTCACCCTATTGTACTGATTCCCTCTAACGTTCATGGAACGTTATGGACGTTTTCTTACTGATTCCCTCTGACGTTCGTCGAACGTTATGGACGGATTGTACTGATTCCCGATGAGAGGGACGATGCCACTGCTATACAGCCTGAGTGCCCATATGTGAAGGATCGTTCTATATTGCATATTCACTATAGTACGATTAGGTACCCTATTGTATGCATCTCTTATTTTCTATTATATATCACAGTTTATATGGCATGGTATTTTTTTGTATCTTGTTATGTCCCTCTAAGGACCTGGTTATCTCTCCAGGTGTGTGCTCTTGTCTTTCGCAGGTGTTCTAGCTCTAGCCGTGGCCATGATCACCTCTATTTCTTCGAGGATGATTGCACTTTGATCGTCTTCGCTTCGTTCGCCAAACTCTTTCTTTTATTATGTATTTCTTTTCATAGTTGGTAGTGGATTTGTCTCCGTCCAACTACATGTACCAATGACAATTCATAGTTGATTATATGATATCTTTTATTCTTGCATTTTGTGGATGGGATTAGTTAGTTGTGGTTTACTGCATTTCACAGCTTATGTATTCTTACGAGGTTTCCATATATTAGAGTATACTTCGTATGAATACAGCTGACATGTCTACGTTCCTAGTCCTACGTATTTTGGGACTGGGGCGTTACAGTTTGTATGGATTGAGCAGGTTTGAATATATATTGGAGTTTATTTTACTGTATATATATTGGTGTTGGATGAACATGTGTATTATATATATATATATATATATATATATATATATATATATATATATATATATATATATATATATATATATATATATATATAGACAGGTTTGAGCAAAACAGAAACCAATTATTCTGAAAATAATGGCCAGCTTAGCGACGGATATCTGAAAAAATTTACAGGCTAGCGACGGTTTTTCGACAACTACCGACGAAAATTCTGAAGGCTACCGACTAACCACCGACAAAAATTTTCATCGCTGACGTGCTATCTGATACCAGAAGTGTATTAGACGAGTTACGACGAAAATATCCGTCGCTGAGCTTCTAGAAATTTTGTATTTTTGGCTCAGAAAAGTCCGTTGGTAATCCGTCGCTAATATGTCGTAGAGTTTGTCGATGGTTTCTATACATTGCTAATCCGTCGCTAGTTTTGGTCGGCAGATCCGTTGCTATAGCGACAAAGTACCGACGTATTTATCATAGCGGTGATAAAGCTATCGACGTACCATTTTCGTCGATAAACCGTCGATAAACTTAATTAGCGGCAAAAATGTCGTTTTTAGTGACGGATTTATCCGTCGCTAATCACCAATATTTTTGTAGTGCTTATTGTGTATAGGGTATAGACTAAAAACTATATCATTTATTCTAAAAAGTTACAAGTCAAATTATTTTTGAAATTTTTTTTTGACCTTCTTCCATACTTTATATTATCAGAAAAATTCCTACCGATAAGTGAATTTACAGTATTGCATGGAAAGAAACCAAACGTCCACATTAAGGACATGTTAGTTGAAACCCATTTTTCTCTACTAAAACTCCTCTAGACCCTAATTAAAACAACTTACAACAGTGCAAATCTGGTCAAAAGCCAAAAAATGTGCTTACTAAGGGCATTTTTTCGACCCCATGCACCCTTGTTAAGACAATTTTTTTGGCACCATCCATCGCTTCGACGCCTCCAAGTTCCCCACCCGCTTTGATGGCCAGATACACGGCTTCTCCCCAGAGGGCCTGATCGACGGTAAGAACGACTGCCACCTCGATGACTCCCTTCGCTACTGCCTCACTGGCAAAAAGACCCTCCTCTCCGCCGACAAACTCTCCTCCCTCGACAAGATCCGCTCTAGCATCCTCATCGGATCCGGCATAGGGGGCCTCTCGGTCCTCTCCGACAACGTCCAGGTGCTCCTCGAGAAGGGGCACCGCAAGCTCACCCCGTTCTTAATCCCCCACTCCATCACCAACATGGGGGCGACACTGTTGGCCATGGACGTCGGTTTTATAGGTCCAAACTACCAATGTCGTTTAATTGTGAGGTATGCCCTTATAAGGGCATTTCCCTTCTTCATCTTCTTCTTCTTTTAATATAAGAAAGACAAAACTAAATTTAAAAAAAATAGAAAAATGTCCCTAACCAGGACATTTTCATCACATTATGCGTCCTTGTTAACAAGGACGTATTATCCTATGCTTTCTTAATCCACTTTCAACTGAGTAGTCCTTAGTAAGGACGTATATTCTCTGACCACAAATAACCCAAACTTTGTTCTTCCATTACAATTTCTATATATAAACTTTGATGTTACTTGAAAGTTTCTGAAAAAGTATATACATTAAGACTATTATTATCTATTTGTTTATTTTTTAATATAATTTTTATTTATTATTATTTATTTTTAGAATGAATTCTAACTCAATTTTGTTTTTAAGTTTGTCGCCTATAATACATGGTCAGCACTCATAATCTTATGAAAATCCAGGGTAGAATCTGAAAATAAACTATCGGTATTACCAAAATGTAGCATTAGTGAATAGTAAGTTTAGTTAGATGTTTAGACCCCCCAAAAATGGTTATAAATGAAAATAACAATAATATTAATTAATTAGATAATATGTTAACTATGAAATTAGTATTAAAAAATTAGAAAAATTGCCGGGACGTGAACCCGGGTCTCCTAGAAGAATATATAACAATGAAATAGTATCAATTCATTAGATGAATATGTTAAAAATGAAATTAGTATTAACTAATTTGTTAAAAATGAAATTAGTATTAACTAATATGTTAAAAATACGAAAACATTCCGTTGCCGGGACTTGAACCCGGGTCTCTCGGGTGAGAGCCGAGTATCCTAACCAACTAGACTACAACGGAGTTGCTTCTGTCAAGTTAGGTCAATATACTTGTACAGACTATCCTATTTCACTATTCTACCAATAAATATGCTTCATATGCCAGTTATGAGTGACGACCAGGCAACATATAATGAACTATTTTCTTTAAAAAAAAAAAAGGAAAAAATAAGAAACATATCATGAACTATGATTAATTGACTCCAACAAATGTATCAAGAGAAGTTGGAATGTTGTAGTGTCCGTGTAACTTCTACCTAGACTTACCTGAGTCGCGGTTTCTGTTAGAAAATATTTAATTTTCTCCTTTAAGAATATGTAAATAAAATAAACAAAAAAAATGAAAGGTTATCGGCCTTCAGAAAAGTTGTGCACGAAACACTGTCCTAAGAGTTGATTTGGATCTATGTGCAGATCATGTCCGAATGTTCCTAGTGGTAAAACCCCCGCTCTACCGGTATCCCGTCATCACACACAACTCAGGGAGATTGAACCTGACTTAGCCCTTACCCAGAGCACAAAAAGGATGAACAGAAGAAATTAAAAGAGAATGAGAGATTTTTTGTGAATAAAAAATTTCATGTCATTGTGATTTTTGAGGAGGAGAATGGAGATATCTTTCTTACTCTCTTTTTTCATTTCATAATACAACACTATATAAGAAGAGTGAAATATATAGGTTTAATACATTTGATGGAGAATTAAACACTCAATTAATAGAAATTTAGGGATAATAATATAGCCATTAGGGAATGATAAATAGACAATATAAATGTTGAAACGGTCAAGAATTAAGAGAGAAATAATGAGGTTTTGTAAATTGGTTTTTTCTTCACCAACAATGACAACAATCCCCATCCCCCCCCCCCCCCCCCCCCCCCCCCCCCCCCCCCCCCACCACCACCAAAAAAAAAAACAAAAAAAAAAAAAAAAAAAAAAAACAAATTCGAAACCAAAGATACAATATTCAAAATGAGTAAAGACGAAAAATTTCTGGACAATTATATACTATGCATAGGTGAGATGGACTACTGCCTTGAATCTCAGCTAGTGACTATTGTCTTTATCTGAAGAAGAGCATGATGGACTGCGCCTTGAATCAGTCTTCTTGAACCAGATTTCAGAAAATAGCACACATAGTACGCTAGAGGTACTTGGGTCTATCGGGTGGCGCGTTTGGTTGACCATGCACACTTTATATATTCAAGAGAGTTGTCTAGGATCGCCATGTCCTATAGTCGCGGCCTTCATGACCTATCATATAGGTAAGTCCTCAAGAGTTGATGATTGGAATCAACACTATATATCATGCTTGGACTTATTAAGAGTTTAAACTCACCATATCCATATCACACAATGAACACTGTCACCATAGGGATGGGGTATCAATGTACTCATGTACAGCCTCTTGGACATTTATTTTACGAGAATTTAATCTCATGGTCAGTGTTCCATAATAGTCACCTAGTCCAGCTTGTTCCTACCCATTGAACCGTCTTCTTGGGATCTCTAGTTAGACTCGGTTGGGTTACCACTGTTGGTGACTAAATTATGGGCTTAACCTCATCCCCCTCGATAATTATAGGATTAATTTTCTAGACAAAACTCTTCGTCAAGAGTAAACAGACTTTTCGTCAAGAGATTTGTAAGATTCTTTTATGACTTTATAGTCAAGAACTACATTTTTGCCTTTTAGGCTCTTTTAATGTCTTGAAACGCAGCTGCATGTACATGTTCATCTTAGAATTCACAAGAATATATTTTTAGCATAATTTAAAATAAATGGCAGGTACAAAAATATGTAGATTATGTAAAGTATAAAATGTCTGAGCCATACAGCTTCAGTACAAGATGTGATTGAAGATAACATTTCAGAGTATATAATACTCTTAGCTATGATAGATTTATTACACAAACCTTTAGAGATGACAACTCCTCATACAGTAAAAAATATATCCATAAATGGATTGGATGTCATATGAGCCAGTTACCCAGTTTGTATCCGAAAGACCTTCTATGACATAAGAGTATCTAATATGATACAATTTATTGTTTAGAATACCCTTAAAAATATTCTTTCTAATAGAATAGAATAACTGGTTTGACTAATTTAGAAATCAGACTTAGTGACATAAGACTCATTCAACATATGTGTGATTCTACTAATTACTGATATAAGTCCTAAAATATTGAGCCAAAACTCATCTGACTCTGTCACCTCTTAAAGTAAGATTAACTTTCAGTCTTGGCTCTAAAGATTTATCGTTACTAGCCATGTTTGTAAAAAATGATAGTCTAGAATAATAATTTAAGTGAGTTTGCTAATTGACCTTATGATATCTTTAGTTTATCAAATTTTGATCAACTTGGGTAAGCTGTAAGGGTCGGTTTCCAGCTGGCGGAGGTCCACAGGAGGACGATTAAATACCGTGTCGCTTAGAGCTATTTACGCCCGGTTGAAAGAAGGACCCTTTCAGCTTGTACCAAAATAATCTCAACTTTTAAAACTTTAGATTTATAGGAAATTGCAATATCACTAAACTATTTTCTTTTGACTAAATTGTTTGAATGAATCAAAAGAATTATATGTCACAGATTATATACAAAATAATGTTTGCCTAACATAATCCTAATCATCTAAGGTCATACAAATCAATCAAAAAATTATAATTCAACATCACCATTATTTATATACATAAAACCAATAACATTGGCTCACACACTCAACAATATATATTTGTCCAACTAGACTGGGAATCAAAATGAATATAATATGCGAATTGTAAATATAAAAATTATCTTTCCACATGATCGGAGCATGCAATTTTGTACTTCTTAATATTGGCTTAGTAACAACACTTCAGACGAATGTCATTTTGTACAATATTTGTAAAGGTTCCATTATTTTTTGCTAAACATCCACTAATATCCAGTAATTTGGAAAACGAGAATTACAAACATCAAGTTTATAATAATAGAGCGAGTAACTTTGTATAACTTACCTTCACCCTTAGCATGCTTGAGCCTTTCCTAACAAGTCACAATTTCTAATGCTTCGCACTTGATGAAATAACATTACAAAGATCATGTGTTTATAATTAGTGAGTACAAAACAATTAAAAAAAATTTTATTACCGTCACCGATAGCTAGTTGTTCTTTTCCAAAATTAAAAATATCTCTAAGGATTTACCTTCAATAGAATAGAGGTTTATTTACATATTAACAAGAAATATATACTTGAAACTATGCACAATTTGTTTATTCTGACACAACATAATTTGTCTACAAATAGGTACACAACAAACAGTCACCTATGTTATTGAAGTATATTTCTACATGGTATTGTTCTATATAAAAAATGTAACAGTACAACAAATGTAGATTCATGTTAGCCAATACATAGTAAGGTTATAAGCTCTGGCAAAGAAGAATCTTTTTATTTTAAAACTTTTCTTTGAAGAACCAAAACCTTTACACATATTTATAATATGAACTTTTACTAATAGAAAATATGACATAAACACACCTTGTCATGTAGGTGACTAAACTATTTTAATGTTGTTGTATTGGAATGACAATACCTCATTAAACACAAATAGATATAAACATAATTGTGAACAAGAATGCTATTTATGTAAAACTACAATAAGCTGTATATTCAAAATATATTAGTATGTAACTGAATAACATAAACCTATATGATGCATCATGCCGAAGGTTTGTAGGTCCACTTTTGAACCAGTGTAATACTTTAACCAGAATCACATCAGGTAGTATGTGTAATGCCTCGCTCCGTACGGCACATTACGCTAAAGCGTTGACTCAAAGAGTCGCATTGACCGAAAGAAAAGTATCGATGCGAATCGATACAAGAGTTACTTTGTCCCGAGCAACGCATCGAACTAAGTTGATGCGAAGAGTTGCCTTGCCTTATCCGAAAGAATGCATCGAGTGAATCGATGCGAAGCGCCGCGTTGCCCCGAAGGATGAGTGCGTTGAATCGGCTCGAAGATTCTAAGAAATCGAATCGACCAAGGCACAAGTCCGAATCGATGCAAGTATTGATTTTAGTTGGTTTCGTGTGCAGGTTATACGTTGACGCAAAAATATTAGTGTCACGATCCGCTACCGAAGTTGTTGGGCCGGGCCGAGTCATGTCCAGCCTACGCTTGAGATAAGCACAGTTAGCTGTTCTAGAGATCACAAGATAATACTAAATGTGCTAACAGTTCTATAAGTAAAGAAGAGTCATAAATGCTCTAAACACAAAAGTTATCTCATAATAATAAGTCCAAGTACAAGTCCGAAATGTAAAATTGGATACAGGTCCAGTTACAAAATTTGTAGTCTAATACATGACTACTCTAAATATCCGAGCAACTACACAAACTAGACGAGTTTTTCCGCAGGTACATCCTCGTAAGACAAAGTCTGGTCCTCGACAGTATCTCCATAATATAAGTCACAGAGCAACTTCTCCTCAGTAAGAATACCTACAATGTTATCCTGTCAGGACGGGAGCAAGTACTGTATCTAGCAAACTAATATACGAAACATGAAATGAACATAAGAGGAATAAACTGGAATCATGGCATCTCATAATCTATCATGGCAAGGACACATATGTCATAGAGACAGATGTATATGTAATATTTAAAACTGTAGCAGGTACGTGATCGTCAATAGGTGTAAAATGTACTGTGGCACAAGTATATAAAATGTACTTCCGTATAAGTAAAACAAACGATAGATGTACATACATACAAATACAAGTGGTGCACCTACGACAAGGTATACATAAAATGTCAACCTTGCTCAGTACGTACGTACGAATAAGGGGGCATAATCACGTACGCTACTAACAGTTTTTCCACAACCCAGATTCTAATCATATGAGAGATATATAAAGACTGTTCTAAGCATGGTAGTGACTGAAAGTAAAATATGTGAAGATTTAACTTGCTACCCCAAGGATCAGTATTTAACATGGTTGGATTCACAGTTCATTAATGTAACAGTATGTAAAGTTTGATAGAAGTACTTGCCTTTAGCTAAGCAAAAGCAGCGATAAAAATGCTATATATGCCTGGTAACTCAGTCACTGTAGAAATAACACATGAACTTAGTTTTTATACTAAGTTAAACACTAAGACACTAGTGGTGCAACACGACTTTCTAACTGAACACCTAGCAAAATGGTGACTTTAGCATAGAAGACCAATGTGGGGTGACACAATAACCAAACTAACTTTCTAGGATCTTTATACTAGTGTAGGGTGAGGTTCAATACGACTATAACTCAAAATAATACAAAAAGTTGCAAGTCGTAATTATGCCATAATTAAAACAAATTGTACACTATGATCCAATAATTTTTGAGATGGAAAAAAGGCTCCATTTTACATAAAATAAAGTACCAAAATGATCCTTGTTAATTATAGAAATTTATACTAATTTTTTTAGGAATTTATAAACCCTCATAAATATTTATTAAAAATCAGCAAACATAAATATACTGAAAATAAGTTCTGTTTTTCTATTTTTATAAAATACCAACAGCACTTAACAAATGCTGGAAAAATTATATTAAATTGTCTAAATTAACAGAGTATTTAAATATAATTTTTTCCTAGATTTTTACAGCAATTAAATATATATAAAAATTCAAAAACAGCAAGCAACAGTTTCTGGAAAATAATTAATTAATTATTTACTATTTTTGTCCATGTACTCGAATAGAACCGAAGTCCAGATACAGGACCCAGAGCGATGAATCAAGTCCAATATGACTTGTACAGACTCTGAATGTATTAGACACAATTGGGCCCAAAATCTTATGCTAGATTTAGGACATCAATTGACCATAACAAATAAAATACAGGAATTTAAATAATAATATATTTTTAAGTGATAAAAATATACAAGTCACAAAATATATAATAAAATAACTTGTGAAATTTTATATAACAATATTTTGTATAAGGTAGAATTTGAAATACATATATACATATATATATATATATATTATATATATAGATATATATATATATATATATATATATATATATAATATATATATATATATATAACAACAATATTTATATATATACATATAAATATATAGATATTTATATATATATAACGGATATATATATATATATATATATATATATATATATATATATATATTATATATATATATACATATATTAAATATACATATATATGTAAGAAATACTTACTATAATATATTATATATATATATATATCTATATATATATATTATATATATATATATATATATATATAGATATATATATATATATATATACAAATATTGTATACATATATATAATAGTATGTATATAATAATATCTATACACATTAACCCATATACATATATACATATTTATACATAAATACATATATGTATATATACACTTATAAAATAAAAATACGAAATATAAAATATATATATACATATACAAATACTATATATATACATATATAACAGAATATATATATATATATATATATATAATATATATATATATATATATATATATATATATATATATATATATATATATATAATTTATAAAATATATATATATATATATATATATATATACATTTATACATATATATATATAAAATAAAACTAAAATAAAAAGAAAACAAAAAGAAAACAAAAACAGAGGGAAGGGGGGTTCGAAATCGGCCCAGGGGGGTCGGGTTCTTGGGCTCGGTCGGGCTGGCCAGGGGTCAGCCCGAGCTGTGTGTTAGGGGTAGGGTTTGGGTTAATGTTATTTGGGTTTAGGTGAATGGGTTTTTAAACCCGATAAAACTATCTCGGTGTCCTGACAGTTAAGGACACACGAGTCTCGTGTCCGTGCTATGCACGACACGCACGGGTCGAGTCTTTCGTGTCCAGACTTACCCCTAGGTTCGTCAGGACACGACGAGTCGTATGTGTGAGACTGGGACACACACGACACAGTTTTTAGGGTGTTACTCACGTGTCCAGCGAACGGGGGGGGGGGGGGGGTCGTCGAGTATGCTGACGGCGGCTAGAGGCGTCGGGGATGCGGCGCTCGGGTGGCACTGGACTCAGCTCGGTATGGTGCGTCTAGTGGTGGTGGATGATGGTGATAGTTGCTGTGGAGGTGGCGGTGGGGTGTGGTCGGAGCTAGGGTTCCGGCGAAGGGGAAGTGGGGGAGACGGTGGTCGTGGGGGTCGAAATGAAGTAGGGTTAGGGTTTTGGGGGTCGGGGATAGTTTATAGGGCTGTAGGTCGGTCGAATTAGGGTTCGAATTAGGATTAGGGTTAGGGTTACGACGAGTGTACGCCGGAGACGACGACAGCGCACGGTCGTCGGGGGTGGGTGAGATTAGGGTTTTGCAGAAAACCCTCGGAGTTTGGGGTTTTGCACAACTGCGTGCCGCCCAAACAATTTATAAATATTATTTGCAAACCGAAATCAAAACAATTCATTTTATTACAATCTAATATTAAAATAAAATTAAAAATTATAAAACGATATTAAAACAATTCAGTAAATTATAAAATGATATATTTTGACTTAAAAACTATTTAAAAACTATTTAAAAATTCTATAAAATTCCTAAAAATCATAATAAATTATTTTAAAGCTAAATATGTCATTAGCAACTAATTAACACTAATTAAATTAAATTTGAAAAAAAGGGGCTAACAAGTTTTCCCTCCTTAAAATTGTCCTCGAAATTCACAAGGATTGAAGACCCGACAATATTCTAACATAGCAAGCAATGCAACAAATGACTAAGGCTATGATCGAAACTAACCTCTAAGGTATCAAGCGGGAATGGGTGGTTCCCTCGCAGCGGTTGGGTCTAACAAGTAAGGATATCTCTTCCTCATGTCCGACTCCCTCTCCCAAGTAGATTCACCCGGAGAGTGACGGCTCCAAGCTACTCGTACTAAGGGTATGACCTTGTTCCTCAGCCTCTTCTCCCTCCTGTCCAATATCTCCTACTGACTGTTCAGTAACTGTAAGGCTCGGTCTGATCTCCAACTCTGAATGATCTAGCACATGGCTGGGGTCCGAACATATCTCTTCAGCTGGGATACGTGAAAGACATCGTGAACTCCTGCTAGGTTGGGTGGAAGTGCAATCCTGTAAGCTACCTCTCTGATCCTGCCAAGTATCTCGAACGGCCCGATGTATCTGGGGCTCAGCTTCCCTCCTCGTTCGAACCAGATCGTCTCTCTAGTAGGTGATATCTTTACTAGCACCATATCACCGTCAGCGAACTCCATCGGTCTGCGACTAGCATCGGCCCAGTGTTTCTGCCTGTCCTGAGCTACTCTGAGCCTATCTCTGATCATCCCGACCTTCTCTGCTGCATACGTGATCATCTCTGGCCCAAGCATAACTCTGTCCCCAATATAGTGCCTCGAAAGGAGACATACCGATGCTGGCTTGGTAGCTGTTGTTGTATGAAAATTCTATCAAGTACAGATGGCTCTCCCATGATCTGCCAAAGTCTAGCACACAAGTCCTCAGCATGTCCTCCAGCGTCTGTATCGTCCTCTCAGACTGCCCATTTGTCTGCGGGTGGTACGCCGTACTAAACTTGAGCCGACTGTCCAACTCCTCCTGCAAGCTCCTCCAGTAGTGGAACGTGAATCTGCTATCTCGGTCCGACACGATGCTCACTGGTACTCCATGCAAGCGAACTATCTTCTGCATGTATAGCTCCGCCAACTTCTCGGTGGAAAGCCTCACCTTGAAGGGTATGAAGTGCGCACACTTCGTCAGCCTGTCCATGATGACCCAAATGGCATCCTTCCCTCCTTGGGAACGAGGAAGCCCTGAGACGAAGTCCATCGTAATGTGTTCCCACTTCCACTCGGGAATGGGTAACGGCTGTAATAGACTAGCTGGCCTCTGGTGCTCCGTCTTGACCTGCTGGCAAACTAGGCATCTCGAAATGAAACGTGATACATCTCTCTTCATCCCGTGCCACCAAAGATTTTTTTGCAAGTTACGGTACATCTTGTTGGCTCCAGGGTGAATAGAATATCTCGATCGGTGTGCCTCCTGCAAGACTGCCTCTATCAGCTCTCCCTTCGGCACGCACAATCGGCTGCCATGCCTCAAGGATCCATCCTCTGCTACGGTGAAGTCATCCAGCAATCCAGCTAAAGCCTGGGCTCGAAGTCTGTGAAGGCTCTCATCTGTAGACTGTGCCTCCCGGATCTGCTCTATCAAACCTGACTGAATGTCAAGCGCCATCATCTGTATCACTGATCCTGGCCGAACTATCTCGATACCGAGCTTCTCCAGATCTTCCCGCAAATGTCGATCTATCATCAGATACCATGCCATTGGATGCCTGCTCAGCGCATCCGCCACCACATTTGCCTTCCCGGAGTGATACTGTAAATCGATGTCGAAGTCCTTCATAAACTCCAACCATCGTCTTTGCCTCATGTTCAGCTCTTTCTGCGTGAACACATACTACAAGCTCTTGTGGTCAGTAAAGATTTCCATACGCTCTCCGTATAAGTAATGTTTCCATAACTTGAGTGTAAAGATCACCGCAGCTAACTCTAGGTCATGGGTAGGATAGTTCCGCTCATGAGTCCGTAATTGTCTAGATGCATAAGCAATCACTTTTCCATGCTGCTGTAGGACACATCCTAGCCCCTTTTCCGAAGCATCGTTGTATATGGTGAAACCTCCAAATCCTGAAGGTAATGTCAAAACTGGAGCGGTCGTCAGCCTCCTCTTCAGCTCCTCAAACGCTGCCTGGCAGTCCTCTGACCAGATGTACTCTGCATCCTTCCACTTCAGCTTCGTCATGGGTTCAACTATCCTAGCAAAGTCCTGGACGAAGTTCCTATAATAGCCTGCTAAACCCAAAAAGCTCCTGATCTCTGAAACTGACGTCGGAGCCTTCCATGTCTCAACTGCAGCAATCTTCCTGGGATCCACCGAGATTCCCTCTCCAGTAACTATATGACCGAGAAACTCCACTCGGTCTAAAAAGAACTCGTACTTCGACAATTTGGCAAACAACCTCTCCTGCCTCAGAATCCCTAAAACTGTCCGCAAGTGCTCTGCATGCTCCTCCGGCGTCTTCGAGTATATCAGGATGTCGTCGATAAATACTACGACGAACTTATCCAGATACTGGTGAAATATCTTATTCATCAAATTCATAAAGACAGCTGGCGCATTTGTGAGACCAAATGGCATCACCTGAAACTCGTGCTACCCGTACTTCGTGTTGAACGCCGTCTTCTGGATGTCTGCTGCCCTGACCTTCACCTGGTGGTACCCGGATCTCAAATATATCCTGGAAAACACTTTAGCCCCACTCAACTGGTCGAACAAATCATCTATCCTGGGTAGAGGATATTTGTTCTTAATGGTGATGGCATTCAACGCCCGGTAGTCAATACACAACCGAACTGTACCATCCTTCTTAGGCACAAAGAGCACTGGCGCTCCCTATGGAGAAGCACTAGATCGAATGAAACCCTTTTACAATAGGTCATCAATCTGCTCCTTCATCTCTACGACCTCCTTGGGGTTCACTCTATAGCAAGCTCGGGATACTGGTGATGAACCCGGTACTAAATCTATAGTGAACTCCACATCTCTGTCAAGCGGAAGTCCTGGAAGATCCTCTGGGAATACATCCACAAACTCCCTAATGATAGGGTGTGGCGGTGCTAACTACCCAACTGTCGCACAACAGTTCGGTTCTAGGCTGATTTTCGGCCCTGCCCTCCTGACAATGAATGGTTCTGTACCTGGGGGACTGAACAGAATACTACCCTCATGGCAGTCTATAGCTGCATGGGCATAGCTAAGCCAGTCCATCCCCAATATGATATCATAATCGGGGAGTAGCATCACAAAGAATCGTCCCCTGAACTCTCTCCCGGCTATAGCAATAGAGTATTTATAGATGGCTCTAATGGGCACTGGTCCGCCTTCCGTCATTACTCTACTCATCTCCTCGGTAGGTGTAGCTACTAGATGGTGTTTATGCATAAACTCTAATGACAGAAAGCTATGAGATGCACCAGAATCAAACAAGCATAGAGTTAGAAAAGTATGCAAATAAACATGACCTGTGATGACGTCAGGCAAGTAATCGGGCTCCGAAACCTGCTCCGGCTCTGGCTCAAGAGCTAGGCTATAAGCCTTCTCCTGGGGTCCCTTCTGCTGCTACAGATGTTGCCCAAACCTCTGCTGCTGAGTCGGAAGCGGCCCTCTAGATACCCTGGCTACTGGGCAGTCTCGAATCTGATGGGTGGCAGACCCACAAACTAAGCACTGCTTCAACCTCTTTCTGCAAATGGAGTAATCATGCCCTGGTCTTCCATAGAAAGAACACATAGCTCCCTTCTGCTGCTGTCGGGGTCCCGGGGCTCTAACTGGCGGGGTCGGATGATGTGGTGTGGGAGGACGTTAGGTCTGCTGGTGCGGCGTCGGCGCTCTCAGCTGGAAAGTCTGACGCTTGGATGGTCCCTCGAGGTGTACAGAAGCCGGCCTCTTGCAAGACTGAAGACGCTCCTCTATGCTCCGGGCCAACTCTAAGCTCTGGTAGTAGTCAGTCGTACCGTTCACCACTATAAGAATGCCAATGTCTGGAACTAGACCATGGCAAAATCTACGCATCATCTTCTCAGGGTCAGCAACTAGACTAGGAGCGAAATGGCTCAGGCGACTAAACTCTGTCGCATACTCGTCAACAGAACGGTTCCCCTGCTGGATGTTCTGGAATCGTAGCCCCATGGCTACCCTAGCGGTGGTCGAGAAGAATTTCTTCTTGAACTGGGTCTTGAACTTATCCCAAGTGGCCCTCCCTCTCGCGAATAGCGGCTCATTCTGGAACCAAACTCCTGCCAAGTCTGTCAGCAGAAATCCTGCTGCCTCGACCTGGAGGTCATTCGAAAACCTAGCTCCAAGGAGCTTCCTCTCTACCGAGTCTAGCCAGTCATTTGCTACAACTATGCCCTTAGTCCCTAAGAACTCCTTGGGGTTCAGACCCATGAAGTCCTTGATTGTCCCTGCTCTCTGCCGTAGCTCTACAGGTGGTGGGACCACGGTACGTTCCTCAGAACGCTCCATGCTCTGGTGGAGTAGGGTAGTCTGCTCCTGATGGGTCGTTAGGAACCCCTGGATCAGAGTGAGCAGTTGGTTCCCGTCGAGTGTGACGGAAGCCTGGGTAGGTATAGTGATAGGTGGTGGTGGGAGTATCGGGTCCTGCTGGGACTGTGATGTGGAAGGTGGTGGAGGCATCTGGGTTTATGGATTTGTGGAGTGGGGGAATATGGTAGGTGGAGGTGTATCGGTCAACTGGTCAGCTGACTGGATAGGGAGTGTGCCATTCTCAGGTGTGACATACTGGGATGAACGAGTAAGCACCATCTAAATAAAAATAAAAAGGACTTATAAGGACTCTTTAAAGTAAACAATCATAAACAAGAAAATCTAATTATAATAGCAAGCATGTGATGTATTTCCTATGTTGCAACCCTAGTATTCCTCTGGGTGTTCTAAGCGTCATTCCTAATGTTGTCTAATTACCTTAAGTTTCTAATTGCAGGCATGCTTGGTACAATAACGTAACCAAACAATTTAGTCAGAGACCTGCATGGGCCACCACTAAAAATATGTCACGATCCACTACCCAAGTTGTTGGGCCGGGCCGAGTCATGTCCAGCCTACGCTTGAGATAAGCGCAGTAAGCTGTTCTAGAGATCACAAGATAATACTAAATGTGCTAACAGTTCTATAAGTAAAGAAGAGTCATAAATGCTCTAAACACAAAAGTCATCTCATAATAATAAGTCCAAGTACAAGTTCGAAATATAAAACTGGATACAGGTCCAGTTACAAAATACGTAGTCTATTACATGAATACTCTAAATATCCGAGCAACTACACAAACTAGACGAGTTTCCCCGCAGGTACAAGCCTCGTAAGACAAAGCCTGGTCCTCGACAGTATCTCCATAATATGAGTCACAGAGCAACTCATCCTCAGTAAGAATACCTACAACGTTATCCTATCAGGACGAGAGCAAGTACTGTATCTAGCAAACTAATATACGAAACATGAAATGAACATAAGAGGAATAAATTGGAATCATGACATCTCATAATCTATCATGGCAAGGACACATATGTCATAGAGACAGATGTATATATAATGTTTAAACTGTAGCAGGTACGCGATCGTCAATAGGTGTAAAATGTACTGTGGCACAAGTATATAAAATGTACTTCTGTACAAGTAAAACAAGCGATATATGTACATACGTACAAATATAGCTGGTGCGCCTACGACAAGGTATACATAAAATGTCAACCTTGCTCCGTACGTACGTACGAATAAGGGGACATGATCACGTACGCTACTAACAGTTTCCCCATAACCTAGATTCTAATCATGTGAGAGATATATAAAGACTGTTCTAAGCATGGTAGTGACTGAAAGTAAAACATGTAAAAATTTAACTTGCTACCCCAAGGATCAGCATTTAACATGGTTGGATTCGCAGTTTATTGATGTAACAGTGTGTAAAGTTTGTAGAAGTACTTGCCTTTAGCTAAGCAAAGTAGTGATAAAAATGCTATAGATGCCTGGTAACTCGTCACTATAGAAATAACACATGAACTTAGTTTTTATACTAAGTTAAACACTAAGACACTAGTGGTACAACACGACTTTCTAACTAGACACATAGCCAAATAGTGACTTTAGCATAGGATACCAATGTGGGGTAACAAAATAACCAAACTAACTTTCTAGGGTCTTTATACTAGTGTAGGGTGAGGTTCAATACGATTATAACTCAAAATAACACAAAAAGTTGCAAGTCGTAATTACGCCATAATTAAAACAAACTGTACACTATGATCCAACAATTTTTGAGATAGAAAAAAAGCTCCATTTTACATAAAATAAAGTACCAAAATGATCCTTGTTAATTATAGAAATTTATACTAATTTTTCTGGAATTTATAAACCCTCATAAATATTTATTAAAAATCAGCAAACATAAATATACTGAAAATGAGTTCTATTTTCCTATTTTTATAAAATACCAACATCACTTAGCAAATGCTGGAAAAATTATAATAAATTGTCTAAATTAACAGAGTATTTAAATATAATTTTTTCCATATTTTTACAGCAATTAAAATATATATAAAAATTCAAAAACAGCAAGCAACAGTTTCTGAAAAATAATTAATTATTTATTTACTATTTTTGTCCATGTACTCGAATTGAACCGAAGTCCAGATACAGGATCCAGATCCATGAATCAAGTCCAATATGACTTGTACAGACTCTGAATATATTAGACACAATTGGGCCCAAAAACCTATGCTAGGTTTGGACATAATTGGCCATAACAAATAAAATACAGGAATTTAAATAATAATATATTTTTAAAGTGATAAAAATATACAAGTCACAAAATATATAATAAAATAACTTATGAAATTTTATATAACAATATTTTGTATAAGGTAGAATTTGAAATACATATATATATAACAACAATATTTATATATATATTATATTTAGTATTTTGCATATATATATGTATATTTAATATATGTATATATATATATATATATATATATATATATTTTTTATTTATTTATATATATATATATATATATATATATATATATATATATATATATATATATATATATATATATATATATATATATATATATATATATATATATATATATATATATATATATACATATATATATATATATATATATATATTAAATATACATATATATATAAAATACTAAATAAAATACTATATATATATATGTATATTTAATATATATATATATATATATATATATATATATATATATATATATATATATATATATATATATATATATATATATATATATATACAAATATTGTATACATATATATAATAGTATGTATATAATAATATCTATACACATTAACCCATATATACATATATACATATTTATACATAAATACATATATGTATATATACACTTATAAAATAAAAATACCAAATATAAATATATATATACATATACAATACTGTATATATACATATATAACAGTATATATATATAATAATATATAATATATATATATATATATATATATATATATATATATATATATATATATATAATATATATAAAATATATATATACATATACAAATACTGTATATATACATATATACAGTATATATATATAATAATATATAATATATATATATATATATATATATATATATATATATATATATATATATATATATATATATAAAATATATATATACTTATACACATATATACATATATATATATATAAATACATTTATATATATATATATATATATATATATATATATATATATATATATATATATATATATATATATATATATATATATATATAATAAAATAAAACAAAAGGAAACAAAAAAGAAACAAAAACAGAGGGAAGGGGGTTCGAACTCGGCCCAGGGGGGGTCGGGTTCATGGGCTCGGTCGGGCTGGCCAGGGGGTCAGCCCAAGCTGTGTGTTAGGGGTAGGGTTTGGGTTAATGTTATTTGGGTTTAGGTGAATGGGTTTTAAACCCGATAAAACTATCTCGGTGTCCTGACAGTTAAGGACACACGAGTCTCGTGTCCGTGCTATGCACGACACGCACGGGTCGAGTCTTTCGTGTACAGACTTACCCCTAGGTTCGTCAGGACACGGCGAGTCGTATGTATGAGACCGGGACACGCACGACACAGTTTTTAGGGTGTTACTCACGTGTCCGGCGAACGGGGGGTCGTCGAGTGTGCTGACGGCGGCTAGAGGCGTCGGGGACGCGGCGCTCGGGTGGCGCTAGACTCAGCTCGGTGTGGCACGTCTAGTGGTGGTGGTGGATGATGGTGATAGTTGTTGTGGAGGTGGCGGTGGGGTGTGGTCGGAGCTAGGGTTCAGGCGAAGGAGAAGTGGGCGAGACGGTGGTCGTGGGGGTCGAAATGAAGTAGGGTTAGTGTTTTGGGGGTCAGGGTAGTTTTATAGGACTGTAGGTCGGTCGAATTAGGGTTCGAATTAGGATTAGGGTTAGGGTTACGGCGAGTGTACGCCGGAGACGACGACAGCGCACGGTCGTCGGGGTGGGTGAGATTAGGGTTTTGCAGAAAACCCCTCGAAGTTTGGGGTTTTGCACAACTGCACGCCGCCCAAACAATTTGCAAATATTATTTGCAAACCAAAATCAAAAAAATTCATTTTATTACAATCTAATTGTAAAACAAAATTAAAAATTACAAAATGATATTAAAATAATTCAGTAAATTACAAAATAATATATTTTGACTTAAAAACTATTTAAAAATTATTTAAAAATTCTAGAAAAATTCCTAAAAATTATAATAAATTATTTTAAAGCTAAATATGTCATTAGCAACTAATTAACACTAATTAAATTAAATTTGAAAAATAGGGGCTGACAATTAGAGGTCGATCTTTTGCCATATTTAGTAAGGGGTCCGCGAAACCAAATCACCGCCTTACGACGGACTGGGACTTGGGCACGGTAAGCCAAATCGGACGTATAATTCAATGAAGCACGAAGTGCTCGAATGGCTAAGTCAGGAGAGTGGCCGTGCAACAAAGTTATGAAATCGAGCCGCATCGGCTCGACGAAACGACAAAGGCGTATCGACTCAAGGTGGGAGGATTGACTCATCTTTTTTACTCCTTCATGCGATAAGTCAAACATATCATTGTATGCTAAAGTTAACCTATCGACGCCACGGGCGTGGTCCGATCGGAAGGTAAATCGTAGTGTGAGTCAAACACTAAGTTAGAACAATTGAAATAAAACGTGCATCATATGCACGAGTCGCTATGGAACATTGATTATCGCAAAGGCGAACGCCTCGGTGCGCAAGCCGCAAGAACATGGGATAACTGTATTCGGCGAGTGCCTTAGTGCACGAACCATACCGTGCCTTCGCATACGAGTTAGAAGGCTAGAACATTGAAAGACAATAGGCGAGCGCCCTAGCGCGCAAGCTCCGAACATTGAACGCTAAGTTATAGAACATGGGAATATGGTCAAAACGTGCATACGTGCACGAGATCATAAAAGATGGCTTCGTTGCGAAGGAATACAGTTGTGGCATGAATGTGGCAGAACTGTCGGATATGACATGATGCCTCGAAAGGTGTTCGGGACCTTCGGGTCGTTCGGTTGAGGAACATTGAGTTGAGGCATAATGCCATTGAACATTGAAACGAAGTACGAAAAGTATGAACATAGAAAGTTAACGGAAGAAATGCGAGATGATAAAGTCTGAGTCTCGGACTCAAGACTATGCTTGGTTGTTTGAATAATAAGGGCGTTGTATGGTCGAATGGGATGGACTTTAGATTAATGTGATAAAAACTCGTGCACGAGTGTTTCCCCAAACGGTTAAATGTCGGAGCGCCCCGGAACCGCTTGGCCTAGTAAGGAAATGAATAATCTTTATAGGCGCACATCCTTAAGTCGAGTAGCACTCGCTTATAGATAAGAAAAGTCGCAAATGATGGTATTCAGCGGGAACGTTTCAGTTGTTGGGACCGCAACCCACCTGTTAAACGCCGGACAGCCCGACCAAATTTGAGAAAAAAAGGAGAGAAAAGAAAGTAAGAAAATCCTTTAGTCCATTCCGGCGCGGATACGCCAACGGCCTTCATATAGCTAAGGAACGATGGGTTGAAAGTGTAGGCACATACGTGTCCCGCACACATAGATCCTGCTTAGAGATGCACTTATAACATGACAGGGAAGGAATGGGGCGCATTCACCTTACGTCGGTACAAGGGCGAGTGCGTCGACTTGGTAAAAAGTCGTACCACGAAACAAATACGAGATTGCTTGCCTGCTTGCCTATTTCAATTCGAATAACATGCTTGCCATGCAAAACATGCTTTACGCTTTCGAATATGCTCTGAAATTGACCCTAAGAAGAACATAGCAAGATCATAAGCTAAGTAGCATGATTCAACATAAATACTACAATGTCGAATTGGAAAGAAGATCTTTGCATCAGTACATGCGAGGACGAACGTACTGATCCCCCACCAGCTTTATGCAGGGTGCAGAGAATGGATGGCTCGTAGCGAAGCATTGCTTGAACGCGTTGAGGCTTGGAATGCCGAAGCGTATTGAAGCGTGCGATCGCATTGACGCTCGAACTATGCAACAGGATTGATGCGGCCGAGATATAGAAGGCATGATGTATTGAACGGTGAAATCCTTTGTGGGCAAGAGAGAACATGCAGTGCCCCGTCCCGCTCAGTCAATCGGAGGAATCGAAACGCCAACGACGTTCGGACTTAGCCTTGCAAGGGCTACTCGGAGCATCGCTCGGTCAAGGCGACCGCTCGCTCAGGTGGGGTAGTTTCGGTGAACTTGCCTCATCTTAGCGTTCACATAATAATTTACATATTTTCAACTTACACAAATAGGCTTGATAATAAAAGAGACAAATCCACATAGCAAAAGAGAATAATCCCGACGGGTCGAATTGAGTTAGAATATGGAAAGGTCCAACGGTCGGCTTAGAGTTGGTGTACGACGTGCTTTGAAAATGATACTCGATCCTTCGTCCCGTGGCTTGGTAGAAGGAAAGTTGGTATTTGCTGCAAAGCTAAGAGTTAGCCAAATTCATAGGCGTCGCCCGCATAAATGCTTCATAAAGCATGCACGGTCTTATCGCCCAAGGCGTAGCATAGCCTCTGCATGCCCGACGGGTTAAGTTGTATTGCACGGCTTACGGCATAAGTCTAGGCACCCCAAATAACTTAGTTGTTCAAGTCGATCGCGTGCACGATACGTTCCCATGACGCAAGGCTTGACGCAGCCTTTACTCATCAAGTTGTTACAAAAGTAAGTTAGGCAAGTTACGTTAAGCTATCAGGAATAGTAGTAAGCACGACCCTACGAGTTCTACGACTGGGTGTATCCACATAGTCTTACAGTCTCAAGGCCCGTCATATAGAGTATGACTTGGACGGTGGTGTCGCATAGGCTTAAGGTACGATGCACGGACTTAGTGTTTAAGGCACGAGCCACGGTTGATTCAAAAGTGAGTTTAGAAAAAGGGCTATCAAATGGTCGTTTTGAGTTGAATAAAATGATATGGTAACATAGAAAAAATGCTCGCGACTATAGGTCGTCGAGGCGGCTCAGATCTGAGAAGTATTAAACTTGGTACTGAAAGACATGGTAACACTAGAGATAGCATGACTGTGTGAGACGTCAGTTTGTGTCGAGTCTTGCATGGTTATGGACAACTTGTCGACAAGGTGGGTCGTTTCTCCGCACGGTAACCCGGCGGCCACGGAACCGTTGCGGCCGTCGATTGGAAACGTAAATAGCTATGCTGGACATGGGTTAGACGGGGACTTGTAACGGGGCTAGCTACCTTGCGCTGAAAGGGGCACCCGTCTAACAAAAGCTAGAGAAGTCCACGATGGCTCTGGGAGTCAGTGACCAAATCATATAGATGAGTCGGCATGGCGGCAATCCTCGTGTGTGCCTTTGGATTGAGTTGAGTTGTTGAAGGTGTGTACAGTTAGAAAACAAATGTTTGGGCTTAAGAATGGCTACAACATAGGCGACGTGCTTCGGCACGAGATGTGGCGTCGAGTCGTGAGTTGTCGGCATATAAGTTGCATAAGTTTGGTTGAGTTGTTTGAGTTTAAGTCGGGAAACCGCCGCAAGGCAAAGTTGGTTGAGTGACACTAACATTCACAAGTCTTGATTGGGTCAGTTGGTGATCAAAGTAGCAAGGGCCGCGAGGCGGCGATATGGTTTAGTCATCCTGAGTTGCGAGGCACGGCACGATGGACTCTTAGCACGATCACATGGAAATGGAGCCTCATCGCGTAGTTGCGTCTCTGATTAAGTGCCGTAAGGCAAACACGACTTGATAGGGTAACATCGATGTTGCAAGCACGGGATGGTCTAGAGACACAGGATAGGCCAAGGCGTCGGACCTAAAACTGATCTTAAGAAAAGAGTAGAAAGACAATCATAAAGGGGACTAAGTTGCACAAAGTAAATCAAACATGTTGGTTTTGTATGGGTGGGCAAGGAGCTCATTCCACCAGTACAGTTGAGTACTGACACCCATATAGTTTACATGTGCAGGCACAGGTAGAAGCTCGTGGCGCGGAGCTCGCTTGGATGCGTCGAGGCATGGAGTTCCATAGCGATTCAAAGCGCGCGGTCGCATGGAGTAAAGAATTATATAGGACATAATGTATGGACGTCGCCTTCAGAAGCATCCGTTGGCTCGAGACATGTATTGAGAGATGAGAGAGAGCTGAGTGACTTATAATGTGAGATGAGTGAGCTTGAGAGACTTGTAATGTTGGCCTTGTGCCCCAATGTAACCGTTGTTTCAATATCAATAAAGAGCTTCTTTGAATAACTAGCTTCTGTTCTAAATTTCCACTGCTATGATTCAATGTCTCTGCATGGGATTTATGTGCGACGACCCCGTCGCAGCCGCTGAAATCGGCTGTTATGGAACCTGCCTTGCACGAGCACAATATAGGCTCGTGCGTCATCACGCCTTAGCGAGGACGATCGCTCCTACGGGAGCGGGACGTGACATAATGGTATCAGAGCACGGCTTTATGTCCTTGGACTATCGATTGAATTCTTTAACTCCGTTGTTTTCGCAAACTCTGAATCGTTGCTTCCTCAAAGTTGATATCGTTGGTGCGCTCTCTCTCAAATGTCACACGGGATATCCATACAATAAGTCTAACTATTTTGCAAAACATAGGAGAACAGTCTTTGATAAAACAAAAAGATGGTTTGCGTAAGCACGGTTGGCTAAGTCGGGCTGGGCATATACACCAAAGTTGCTTCGACCTTAGAAAATTCGAGTGCGGGAATTGAATAGTATCGAACAATAATGAGTTGAACTCGATTAAGCAAAATGAGATGACTATCGATAGGGGCGCTATCGAGCGACGATAATGTCGGTGCGATATAGATGAGCGTGCTTGGATTTCGAGGAATGGTTGAACGAAAAAATTTAAAGAAGTCGATTTTGACTCGATGATAAGTTGAGGATTTGTCGAATGACTTCATCCCTGAGTGGTATATGCGATAGTCTCAGGAATGTCGGTCAATCGATTGAGGATGTAGGGTATTAGTGAGTCTATCAGCGAGCGTCGCACTATGCAAGGCCTTAGATTGAATATGATTGAGTAAAAGATAGTCTTGAAGATTTGGACGAGTTGGTTCAAACGACCTAAAAATTGACGCGCACGGAACGTGCATGGGATTGAGGATTGTGCGAGTATGAAACACAAAATTATCGAGTAGATGAAATCGAATCGAGGAAAAGTAAGGTGTGTGAATGGATGACTTGATCAAGGAAATCGATAAGAATCGTATACGAAAAGTTAGCACGACAGGTAGATAGCGTGCATGAAATGCTTGATTTTAATGTTACGCGAATGACTCTAAGAATTGGATTGAATGTTGCTCGATGATTTGAGTTAGCAAGGACTGATGTGAATTGAGGAAATATGTTGGTCGATGACTTAAGATAATGGGATGAACAAATACGCAAATTTAGGTTTTGAGGAATTTGATGTTATGAATGATTCGAGGGATAATGATCGAACTTGAATTGAATGTCGAGGGGATTATCCAGTCGAACGATGGCATCATTCGTACGACTCAAAATTGGTTACAAAGGAAGATCGTCAGGTTACGCATATCATCGATGGTATTGAGGCGTATCAAAGATTGATATGCGATAACTCGGAGGCACTTAAATTCGACGAAGGACGATCGTACAGGAGTTATTGTTCGGTTGGATGCTATACTTAGGATTTTGATTGAGATGAATGTTGGATAAAAATGATTGTGTTTTGAGGGTTACGCGGATAACCACAATGTCGATATTCTTGTCTTGTGCGAGCGCAACTCTAGCCTCGCACATGCGTTACATCGGATTTGGGGCGATTATTTCACGTGAGCGCTGACATGGTGATTCATGTCGCGGGAATGATCGAACTGAAAAATCAGGATGCGGCAACTTTGATTGTCTCGACTTGTTGGTTTGATACGAAGGAAAATTCGAGGATGTTTAGACTTACGATTGATGAATGAAATAAACTTGAGGATTGAGTAGGTCCAATTCGTGCTTCGAGAATGAATTAGTCTAGACACAAAACAAGAGTTACATTCCAATGAGGATGACTATCCCACGGGAGCGTGCATGGTGATTCATGCCCACCGTAGATAATCTAAATCGCGTGAGATCGGGACACAACATATTGTTAAGCTAGACGACCTCATGATCGAATACGTGAATTGGGATGAATGACTTAGGGAATATGAAATGTGAATTATGGTTTAGCGATGGATTGTGTCGTAGCGTGCTTGACTTGGAAGGGATAATAGGAGGACTATGTCGAACATGTTCGAAGAGATTGACTAAGCGAAATGGGTTGTTGAACGAGTAAGATTGATATGTTAAGAAATTGGTTGAAACGTAAGTTGTCATAGGATAGCTTTGCTGAATGACTCAGACCCCGTGCGACGAATGTTGAGTGTGTAGGGAATCGATGCTCGATGTTTAGAAATCGGAGTGATGCGAGCTTCAGTAGAAAATCCCGTACTATCAACTTGGTTTGACCTTAGGATGGGGTCAGTGTTGATATTGTTGTTTGGTAACTATGATTTCAATACTGACGAATAACTTTAGCCAAAAGACATTGCCTAGCGGTTAGGTAGATGTCTGAGTACGAAGTGGTAGGAAATTATGGAGGCACCACTCGCGAGTCTCGACTGACATGCTCGTATATCAGGGACGCCCGAATATGTGCACGATCCGACTCGAGTGGTGATGTTGGATTCTCTATCACGAGGCTTGGCTAAATGTATGTATTTTGGGGACGCCTGGAATATGTGCACGATCCAACTAAGTGATACGTTGAATCAAGTGAGAATTGGGGAACGGGAAAGTGTCGAGGATTTTGAGATCGTGAGTTTAGAAGAAAAGATTATGGGTAGCACGAGCGTGGCTCGGATTTGGAAAATTTATAGGCGTAGTGTAGGCGGAGTTCTTGAATGTTGATTAAAATGATAAGTCGATAAGTGTACTCAGTTAGTTTCGAGGATGAAACTTTTTCTGAGTGGTGTATGATGTAGTGCCCCATCCCGCTTAGTCAATCGGAGGAATCGAAATGCCAACGGCGTTTTGACTTAGCCTTGCAACGGCTACTCGGAGCATCGTTCGGCCAAAGGCGACCGCTCGCTCAGGTGGGGTAGTTTCGGTGAACTTGCCTCATCTTAGCCTTCATATAATAATTTGTATGTTTTCAACTTGCACAAGTAGGCTTGATAATAAAAGAGACAAATCCACATAGCAAAAGAGAATAATTCCGACGGGTCGAATTGAGTTAGAATATGGAAAGGTCCAACGGTGCTTAGAGTTGGTGCCGGCGTGCTTTGAAAATGACACTCGATCCTTCGTTCCATGGCTTGGGAGAAGGAAAGTTGGTATTCGCCGCAAAGCTAAGAGTTAGCCAAATTCATAGGCGTCGCCCGCATAAATGCTTCATAAAGCATGCACGGTCTTATCGCCCAAGGCGTAGCATAGCCTATGCTCACCGACGGGTTAAGTTGTATTGCACGGCTTGCGGCATGTCTAGGCACCCCAAATAACTTGGTTGTTCAAGTCGATCGTGTGCACGGCACGTTCCCACGACGCAAGGCTGACGCAGCCTTTACTCGTCAAGTTGTTGCAAAAGTAAGTTAGGCAAGTTACGTTAAGCTATCAGAAATAGTAGCAAGCACGACCCTACGAGTTCTACGGCTGGGTGTATCCACATAGTCTTACAGTCTCAAGGCCCGTCATATAGAGTATGACTTGGGCGGTGGTGTCGCATAAGCTTAAGGCACGATGCACGAACTTAGTGTTTAAGGCACGAGCCACGGTTGATTCAAAAGTGGGTTTAGAAAAAGGGCTATCAAATGGTCGTTTTGAGTTGAATAAAATGATATGGTAACATGGAAAGAATGCTCGCGACTATAGGTCGTCGAGGCGGCTCAGATTTGAGAAGTATTGAACTTGGTCCTGAAAGACATGGTAACACTAGAGATAGCATAACTGTATGAGATGTCAGTTTGTGTCGAGTCTTGCATGGTCATGGACAACTTGTCGACAAGGTGGGTCGTTTCCCCGTACGGCAACCGGCGGCCACGGGACCGTTGCGGCCGTCGATTGGAAACGTAATTAGCTGTGCTGGGCACGGGTTAGGCGGAAACTTGCAGCGGGGCTAGCTACCTTGCGCTGAAAGGGGCACCCGTCTAACAAAAGCTAGAGGAGTCCACGATGGATCTGGGAGTCAGTGACCAAATCATATAGATGAGTCGGCATGGCAGCAATCCGAATGTGTGCCCTTGGATTGAGTTGAGTTGTTGAATGTGTGTACAGTTAGAATACAATTGTTTGGGCTTAAGAATGGCTACAACATAGGTGACGTGCTTCGGTACGAGATGTGGCATCGAGTCGTGAGTTGTCGGCATATAAGTTGCATAAGTTTGGTTGAGTTTTTGAGTTTAAGTCGGGAAACCGCGCAAGGCAAAGTTGATTGAGTGACACTAACATTCACAAGTCTTGATTGGGTCAGTTGGTGATCAAAGTAGCAAGGGCCGCGAGGCGGCGATATGGTTTAGTCACCCTGAGTTGCGAGGCACGGCACGATGGATTCTTAGCACGATCACATAGAAATGGAGCCTATCGCGTAGCATCTCTGATTAAGTGTCGTAAGGCAAACACGACTTGATAGGGTAACGTCGATGTTGCAAGCACGGAATGGTCTAGAGACATAGGATAGACCAAGGCGTCGGTCCTAAAACTGATCTTAAGGAAAGAGTAGAAAGAAATAAAGGGGACTAAGTTGCATAAAGTAAATCAAACATGTTGGTTTTGTATGGGTGGGCAAGGAGCTCATTCCACCAGTACAGTTGAGTACTGACACCTGTAGAAGCATAGAAAAGAATAGAAGAAGAAGCCCATGCGGCTCAAAATAGAAGAAGCCCATGCTGCTTAAATCAGAAGGAGCCTCATGCGGCTCAGGAATTCATCAGAGCCTCATGCGGCTTAGAAACCATTCAATAGCCTCATGCGGCTCAGACGAGAATCACGTGACCCTATACAGCTTTACAGCCGGCCATGAAGTGACTGCTCCCATTAAATGATCTGATATAAAGCAATAACTCTACACTAAAGCTGAAATGATGAACTTCGATAACGGCGTATTTCTCGGGAAACGAAGAAACTCTCCACTACAGCTGGCACGATCCACCAACTACAAGCCCCTATGCGGCTGCCACCATCCCATGCGGCTGATGCTCACATGCGGCTCGGAGCTGAAGATCCTTGTCATGCGGCTCAAATTATGAACAGTCCCCTATGCGGCCGTTGTTCTCATGCGGCTCGGATCGTGAGGATCATCTCCATGTGGCTCACGCCCATGCAGCTTGACACGTGGTAAGTCCTAGTGGCTCAATTGAAAACCACCCCCATGCGGCTCCGATTTCAGAGATTTCACCTATGCGGCTGCCACCTTCATGCAGTCCAAAACCTAAGAATCTACCCTCATGCGGCTGTGGCTCGCGATTATGACACGTGGCAGAAGATCAGTTTCCCACGTGGCACTAAATCAATCAAGAGTTATCAACAAATCCAACAACCTGATTTAGTATAATCATCATTAATTGCCGAAATTAAAACAGACTTATGGCAATCACATGGTTTAAACACGTGGCAGGAGATCGAGCTTCCAAATTCATGACGATCAACATTGATTGCCATACAAATTTTACACAATCAGCATTAATTGCCCATACGGATTTGGCGCAATCAAGAATTAATGGCCCAGTGTGATACAATCAAGATTAATGGTCCAATGATTGGCCACCGACTTTTCAAGAGAGAATCATTGCAAACCCTAATGATCACACCCCCACTTCTATAAATAGTAAGGTGTCATTCCCTTACAAATAGGGACTGGAGAATTCAAAAAAAATATAACAAGGTGCCATTTTCTTGCAAGAGAGATCCTCTCCACCCGGCTGGACACACACAGAGAGATAAAGGTGCGCATGGAAGAGTCTTCCCATCCCGAGAGCAGTTCTTCACCGGAGCCAAGGCTACGTCTGATCGTCCAGGAGTAAGGCAGAGCGGTCGTCGCTTCCCGAGCCTCTACCGTCACCCCCCAGAATCAAAAATAAACAATCGTACTTAGACTGCAGTACCTAGGTTTCGTCCCTAGGCTTTCTTTGTACGAGCGAGTTTGTATTGTAAGTCTAAGTCCAGTCCTCCTATTAATTATTCTATAATTTTACAATCAATGGCAAACACGATGGCGACTGCTGGGGACTAACTTCTCCACGGCTGAAGAGTTGGTGATGCAATCAGACGCAGCCAAACTTGGCTCCAACAAATGCTGGTCGTCCGGTTCGACCAACAGGCGTTTGAAGAAATGCTCTCCGACGAAGCGCTGGCCCGGTCCAGCGGCGAGCCGCACAAAAAGGCGCAGGGAGTAGAGACCCAAAAATTTCGCTCCTCCCCAAGCTCTCGAAGAAGTATTCTCTGTTGCCCGAGACAGCGGAGAAGTCTCGCTTGCGGCCCCACTCCAGACCACAGAGGACTTGCTGTCCCCAAGTCCGACAGAAGAAAACACTATGATGCTGGACTTGCAGGGGCAAAGAGGAACTCTGTGCAATCCAAGCCGCATAAGGGCGCCAACCGCATGGGGAAAGCTCATGCGGTCGCAACTGTCAACCGCATGGAAAAACTCATACGATCACAAGAGTCAGCCGCATGCAAACAGCCTGTACGGCCACGACTTCTAGCCGCATACAGAAAGCTCATACGGCCACAAAGGATAGCCGCATGCAGACAGCCTGCACGGCCATGTATACCAGCCGTATGCAGACAGCCTGTACGGCCACCGATCCCAGCCGCATACTATCTGCTCATGCGGCTCACGGTCAGTCTGTGACCGTCTCTCATACGGTCATGACCACGAAGGCTCTCTTGAGCATATGCCAAACTCTGTTGTGACCAGCTTGGACTCTTCCTACTACGCACTCTCAGGTGCTACTAGAAGGAAGAAGTCTCGGGCAGCGCGGGCTCGATGAGTCGGCTATCCCAACTTCTGACTACCAGGGCGTCCGATGACTATTACTCGGGCCCCTAATAGGAAGTTGTACAGAACTACCCATTTCCAGCCCCCGGCGGCCAACGAACGGGATAGTTATCAAAATCTCCTAACAAGGATCAGGGGCGAGTACTCACGCCACCCCACATCAGGGAGCAGGCAGGCCAATGCACTCATCAACCCACAAAGTACGTGACCAGCGCAACATGATTCTTCAAGCGCAAGGAAAGAGACAAAGATTTGACGTACAAAGAGTCCTGTCAAGGACATCAGTGCACCCAAGTCATAGTCAACTGCTGCTGCAACAAGGCAGCAGCACAGAAAGACCGATGGTCCGTCTTCCAAAGGCTGCAACACCCAAGCTCAGAAGACGAGGCGCTTCTCGTCGCCTCTTGTAATTCTGCTCTAAAGATTCCTGGCAGCGGAAGAGGCAAGAAAACAAATGTCTCCAGCCCAAAAATTTTAACCGGCGTAACCAAGAAAATTTCTTCTAAACGGCTGTCTACCGTCGTTGCAGGAGGAGTTTACCAAGGTACCCGCTCAAAGACGAAATCTGCTGTATTGGGAGATTCATCCACATCTATGGAAGACACTGGAGCCAGGAGTAGCATCCCTCCAAATATTCAATAACCCGGTGTTCCAAGAAGATAGTCCGGGGGAATGGTTCACCCAACAGAGGCAGCAGATCCCGACGTCCCCGAGGACGTCCACAATTCCCAAACGAGCAAGCTCTGAAGCTGGGGGTACCACTCTTTCTGAGTCAGAACCAGAGGAGGGCATTCCCACATACCCGGACGACTTCTCTGTACAAGGGTATGACTCAGAAGGCACGTCCTCTATCGTTCCTTCCATCTCTCCTCATATGAGGACGGTGTTCATGACAGACAGCAACCAAGAAGGTTCCAGTGATCGCCAACGTATCGACACTCTGGAGGCCATACTATATGCTTTGGTCAAGTCTGTGGACGAGATCAAAGCAGCCCTTCCAACTCTGTAAGGAAGAACGCCTGGCCAAACAAGCTTGGGTCCCGCGGTCAATGCGGGCTCGAACTCAGCTGCACCAAACCCGGGCGATAGTCCTCCTGAAATATCGGCTCCTACCGCTGCAGACGAGGCCAGGGAGGCAAGAAGAGAGGTCCAGGAGCTCCGGGCCATGTTCCATGCCCGAAAAACTGCCAAGACCTCAGGATACGACAACCGTATCCCGCTGCGTGAAGAGATGTTCCTTTCCCACCAAAATATAAACCATTCCACATCAATCTATATGATGGGCAGACATCTGCAAGCAGGTACATCACCTACTTCGAAGTCAAACCGACCATCTGCCTCATGACGACGCCATCCTTACGCGGTTGTTCATCGGAGCATTGGAAGGGGTCGCCTTCGACTGGTACCGCAACTTGCCGGACAATTGCATCCACTCCTTCACCGGCTTCAAACGTATGTTCCTAGAGAGGTTCTATGAAGTATGATAAGACGTGACAATGTCCACTCTCATGGACGTTGTTCAGGGAGAAAAGGTGTAAAACCCTAAATTTTACTATTATTTTTTTATTAAATTTGGTACCGATTTAAAATTTTGTATTGTACGTCGCGTAGTCGTATTGTACGTCGCGCACGAAATTTTATTTTTATAATTGCTCGACGAGTGCGAATATGTGCGAGCGTACATATTTTTAGAAAAATATTTTTCTTATTTTTATAGTTTCAAAATAATATATGTAATATTTAATTTAGCTATCAAAATTTCCTAAATTTATGATTTTATTTATGAAAAGCCTTTTATTTAGAATAAATAATATTCTTAGTGCATACATATTTATAAATATTTTGCTAGTTTATTTTAAATAAAAATGTAATTTTGAGATTTATTAATATTAATATTTTATTATTCAAAAGATATTTAAAAATATTAATGTAATTTTGAAATTATTATTATTAGTATTTTTGGAAAATATATTTCAAAATTATTGTGGAGATTTAAATCTTGATTTGAAATTATGGATTTATTTAAATAGTTAATATTTAAATTTGATTTCTCTCATTTGATTTTGAACTGAAAATTAATTGGATTTAAATTGGATTTGTATTTGAATTTAGAATTGATTTTATTGATTTAATTTAATAATTATCTATTGGGGTTTTAAAACTATTCTAATCCTATCCAATTGGGAATTCCCACATCCTATAAATAGGCAGGTACTCCTCCATTATTTTTTCTCCACAAATTCGTCCACAAAATTTCCACAAAGTGTACGTGCCTCGTGTCGGTGTTCCAACCATCCTCGTGTCAGCCATGACGGCCTCGGGTCCGACCCCGGGTGTCTATCCAATAGGTTATTTTTTTATATATACAAATATCAATTCTCGTCCAACCACCCTGGACGCAAATCCAGTATTCCTCCGTCGTGTCCGACACCCCGGACACGACAACCACCTAAACCCTAATCCTATTCTAATTGCCAGCCCCGACTCCTGCCACCATCGTCAACACCACACCCGACTCCTCCGTCCGATCCCAGACCAGTCTGACCTCTTCCTGCCACCGTCTCCACAAGAACAACCCCCTTTCCTTGCACCGACCACAACTCCCTGCACCATTCCCGGCCATCCCTGGGTCACCACACCGCCACCACCGGTCATCGTCCCCGGCAACTTCTTTCCCGCCTCCTCGACAAAAACCCTATCACCACCACTGCCACCGCAGCCTAAACTCCCAAAAACTATTGGCAAAAAAAAACCAAAGAGAAACCCTAAAAATCGTACCTGTCGCGCGCCGAGCTGGCCCAGCGCCGGCGAACGTCGAAACCCTTCGATCCCGTTCCTCCGCCTTAGCCATCCTCTAGTCGCCTGCGTCCGCCCAGACCCGGCGATCGCCGCTCCTAGCCGCCGCAACCAGCCTCACCTCCATCTCCGTCATCCTCCGTACCCCTCGACGAGTTCGCGCGCCCGACGCGCCGCCGCTCATCCTCGGGAGCCGGGACCTCAGCATCCACCGACCGCCGACTCCCCAACCCTCGTCGGAAAACCCCTTCTCCGCCTCCGATCCGCGTCCGACCACCTTCCGATCTCCTTCCACCGCCCAGATCCCCTTTTTCTCGCCGCCTTCTCGCCGCCCCTCTTTCACACTGCGCCCGCCGCCGGACCACCCATCTCCTCCGCCGAACTTCCCCGCCTCTCTTCCGATCCCCTTTCTCTCTGTTCCCTCTTCACTTCACTGTTCTCACCCTCTCTCAATAGGTTACAGAGGGTTAAAAGGAATCTTTTTGGTTTTTATTTTTTTTATTGTTATTATATAACATTTATCAGTATTAGTATTACTATTATTTTTTTATTATTAGTATATAGTATTATTATTATAATGATTTAAAAATGTTTGTATACAAGCAGCCTAATAGTTCTAGTGTTTTCATTATTTGATAATATTTTGAGTATATTATATACATATAACTGTATAGATTTAATGTTATTATTGATGATAAATTTTAGTATTTATATTATTTCACCAAGTATTCTTTATTGATAAGTAAAAATATATAATTATTATTAATATTATCATTACTAGTAATATTATATATCCCTAGCTTATTATGAATGGATTTTCGACTTAAATTATTTTCTGTATAATTCTTTTATCTTAACTAGTAAAAAAGAAATATATATATATATATATATATATATATATATATATATATATATATATATATATATATATATATATATATATATTATATATATATATATATATATATAGTTTCAATTAATGTATGGAAATTTCTCGATTTTTAAATAGTTAATTAACGTATAGTTTTTACCAAAAATGATTTATGTACTCTCTCAAAAAACCAGGTTTTAAAAGTTTAAGTATTTGCCTAAAACGATTTTTATACTTTTCAAGTATTTATCTAAAAACTATTTTAACTAGTATAATTATTTTCTTTTCTCGAGTGTTATAAATAGTTCTCTAAAACTATATATTATTATCCATTTTCTTGATTTTCTCCTTTCCATGACCAATTCCGTTATTTCTATTCTTTCGCCAATTTCGAGACTACTTTATATCCACCCTAACCAATTTGACCCTTCTGGACCCAATGGAACCATCTGTGCCCCATCCGAGGTCACCTTGCACAGTTGTTGCACTGAAGTTGCAGTTCATGCCACATTGATCATTACAGTACACCAGGCGTCCCATTAGGTAAGACACCTTACCATTTGCTGTTTATTTATTTTAGCTCATATTTCATGCATTATTTTTTTTTTATGCAAATAAACTGTGATACATGGCATAACCTGTTAGAACTTACTGTTCATTTATTCTTGCTATGTATTATTTTTCTTACACATTAAACCTAGATTTAAGGGACCACCTTGTGTGTTGCATTCATGGCCTTGACACGTTATACCACGAAGTTGTGTGTCGTATGTAGAACACAAAAGTGCATGATTGGCTGGCCACCAGTACGTACAAGCCGTGCGATAGGAATAACCGCTAATAGAGATTGTATGCTAGTTTGACTTAGCGGTTATAGTGGTTTTGTGTTGTGGATACAACACAGTAGGCAATGGGCGGGAAGGATAATTCCTTAGCGTATGGGCTTCGATGCACTTCCCTTGTGACCCGGACTCTCCGTTGGAGATACGGGGTTGATGACCCATGATTACTGACGGCCACTGGCATTCTGGAACGTTATGCTCTTACTGATGGGGCCTCTGGTGCCCAAGGGGGGACTATGCCGATCCTATTCAGCCAGGGCCCATGCGTAGGAAGGATTGTTCTTAACTACATTTCACTTAGAACAGTTAGGTACCTTTATCCGTTAGGTACGAGTACTTTTTTGGGTACTTGTATCTGACCGTGGCTTGGAACAATAACTTGTCGCGGATTAGTTCGTCACATCTTGTCCTTGTTTGGTTGTAGGTGTGACTTACTACTTCGATAAGAAGGTATTGAAACTTGTTGGGGTCCGGATACCATATTGGATTCTTAGCATGGAAAGATACGTCACCGTGAATTAGTTTACCATCTTCTGTCATTGTTTGGTTGGGGGGATGGTAAGCTCGTTCAATAGGCCTGTATTGGACCATGTTATAATTCAATTGACTTATTTATTTGAGCAATATTTATTCAGTTTATATGGCATGATATTATGTGTCTTGTTACGTCCCTCTGAGGACCTGGTTATCTCTCCAGGTGTGTGCTATTGTCTTTCGCAGGTATTCTAGCTCTAGCCGTGATTATCGCTATTTCTTCGAGGATGTTGCACTTGGATCGTCTTTGCTTCGCTCGCCAAATTCATATCTTTTCTTATGTATTTTTTTCCTTTACTTGTTGGTAGTGGATTTGTCTCCGCCCAACATATTGTATCAAGACAATTCATTTTATTATATGATATCTTTTATTAATTTATTTTTGTGTGGATGAGATTGGCTATGGTTCTACTGTATTTTACAGCTTATGTATTCATACGAGGTTTCCATATATTGGAGTGTACTTCGTATGTATACAGCTGGCATGTCTACGTTCCTAGTCCTTCGTATTTTGGGACTGGCGCGTTACAAAAGGAGCTAACAAAAAATTATATCGAGCGGTTTCGCCAAACCACGATGAAGCTGCCCTCTGGCAACCCTGATTCCTCCTTGATTGAAATTTGCCAAAAGAGACTGCTTCCCACATCAGCCTCTGGATGGGCAAAAGTCAATTCAAGGATTGGAAGACGTTCATCATCAGTGCCACTAGCACAGAAGACAAGGTGAAAAAAGCCCGCCAACTGGGATTGCACATCTCGGAAGGTGAAGACAGGGGCAAACGCCCAAATGTCGACAACAACAATGGTGGTAATTCCTCCAGCAACCGAGACAACAAGGGCAAGCAGGCTATGGTGACCGACACAGCCCTAAAGCCCGAATCAACGCCGGCAAAAAAGCAGTGGCCTCAGATAACCTACTCCTTCGATGATGGCCATGTTAAACCTATCTTAGACATGCTCATCCAAGAGGACGAATTCAGCTCCCTCCTCCAAGGCGTGAGCTTCGTCCTGCAGATATGGAGAGTCCCAAGTACTGCCATTACTATCGCTATGTTCACCATGCTACACAAGGCTGCTATCAGCTGAAGCGATACATCCAACATCTCATCGATTCTAAAGTCCTGGCCATTGATTTCGAAGAGGTGAATGTAGCGGCCAATATGGTGTCAGTACAATTCGGCAACTTCCCTCCGACAAGGACTCAAGACGGAGTAGTACCTATCCCCGAGCAAGGATGGAGGTCGCCAACCTTTTACCTCCCCGAGACTAAGCTGCTGGTCTAGTGCCCCTTACCACATCACGAGGGAAGATCATGTGGGTCCATCCGGACTTGGTACCTGAGGTGACTCAGTTCGCGTCTCCCTCCACCAGCAAGAAGAAGAATGGAAAAGTCAAATCATGCCGCATGATCTCGACAGAAGGTCGAAGAAGCTGCTGCTGTTGTTACCCGCTCGGCGCACAAACCCAACCTCCACTGGGTAACTCGGCTGAAGATCAGCAGCGACGGCTGCTGATGCTCCAGGACCTCCGCAGCCTTCGACGACCGACAAGCCTAGGCCGAGGGAGACTCGCTTCGACAAACCACTCCGAAAAGAGACGCCTCATGGGCTAGAGAGGCCATACAACTTTGACATCCTGGCACAATTGGCCAACACACCGGCCAAATTGTCACTATATGAGCTCCTTAGACTCTCCAAGGATGTCCGCGTTGCACTAAGCGAAGCACTCCAGAATGCCGACGTATACCTGGCTCAGTCTAATCTCACTGGGGAGGACTCGCCGGCAGACCTCCAGGACAGCGCTTGCACAGGTTGTCTTCACTCCGCAGGATATGCTTATCAAAACTAACCTGCACGATCGCCCTCTGTATTATACTGGGTACATTGGCGATATCAAGGTCGATCGGATGCATATTGATTCCGGTTCTTCCATAAGCATCATCCCGAAATGCTTACTACACCATCTGCGCATCCCAATGCATCGCCTGACGCCAACAAGCACCGCCATCAGCAGTTTTAATTCGGGTAGGAGCTACCGATCGGAAGATTCGCCTAAAGTGCCAAATCGGCGACCTTCAGTCAGAAGTAACCTGTTATGTCATAGATGCGGACACCTCCTATATTCTCCTGGGGCACCCCTGGATACACGATTACATGATCGTGCCCTCCATACTGCACCAGTGCTTCAAGTACGTCGACAAGCATGGCTTCGTGAGAACAGAATTTGTCGACATCGATCCCTTCAAAGGGGTCGAGTCCTACTACTTAGACTCGTGCTTGTATGAGAAGTCGAAGAAGCATCTCGTCGAAGGAAATGCTCAAGCTCAAACCGAAGCAGCATCTGGATCAGAAGAACCTTTGACGATCCACCTCCAAGCCCGCATGCCTAGCATAACTGCGCCCCTTACAGCCACTCTGCGTAAGGACGCAGTTAGCCTCTCTGCACAGGAGGAACAGATGATAATCCGACTGCAAAAGTCTGGCCAAGCGCCAAGATCCACGACAGAGCCACTGACAATCAGGCTGTCTAAAGCAAGCCGGCCACAAGCAGAGGAGCTCAATCCCTCAGTCAAACCGATGACAATTCGTCTTTCCAGAATAAATCGGCAACCCAGCACTAAGCCAGGGACTGCTAGCCAACCAACAACACCCTGCCCAACACCGAGCACCAAACTGGGGGTAGCTAGTATGCCAACACCTCCACGTCCTGCTCCACCCATGGAGCCCCTGATAATCAAGTTTCCCAAGTCATCCTCTCAGTCTGCATTTACACAGGGGTAGCTGAAGAAGAGTCAGAGCTGGCCAAGTATGTGGCTGCTTACACTGATGTTCCATCCGCAGACGATGTAATCCCACTGGAAAAGATACCTTATTTTATCAATAAAGGGCTATCTTTGAACTACCTCGAGCTTAATAAGCTTTGTACAATGTATGCTGTGGAACACGGTATAGGCGCTCACCTGCACACACAAGTGACAAATGTCTACACCGCAAACCAACTTACTCCAGTGGAAGATACTTACCGCATAATCGAGGAAGGGGATCACCCAATCATCTTCGGCCAGAAGAATGATCCACGGCCCTTCAAGATAGAAGAAGTTGAGCTCGAACCCGACACCGGAAGATTGCCCCTTTATCTGTATAGTCCCCAATCCAAGTACCTTATGTAAAAACAAGGGTATGATCTGGAAACTACACCAGGCTTGAACTACGGTACTGGACGGCGATTACCCTTACAATCGTCGGTCCTAGCTGGGAAACCACGAGACTACTACAATAAAACCAGATGTGGGCTAGGTTATGTCACACCCGCGATGACACCGGAGAGCTCAGACGAAGAATGCGACTGGCACTCACACTCAACCGGATCACCTAATTTCGATTCAGATATCAGCAACGGGGATATGCTCAGGCAAGTCTGGTCCGTCAATATGGCACTTGTCGATGCCTACGAAGAAGATGAAGACATTCCCGAACTTCTTGAGCTAGAGCCATGGGCACAACAACTAGATGCGCAGTGGGAGAAGCGGTTCGAACAAAGAGAGCCTTCCACCGAAGATGAAGTTGTACAAGTCAATCTAGGTGATGAATCCTCTCCAAAGCCCATCTTCGTCAGTAAGAATCTGACCGACGAAGAGCGAGAATCACTACTACAACTCATCAGAGAATATATCGATGTGTTCGCCTGGAGCTACGAAGATATGTCAGGACTGAACCCCGAGATTGTACTTCACAAACTCAATATCCGCCCAGACGCAAAACCAGTCAAGCAACAGCAACGTCGGTTCCGTCCTGACGTCATGAATGCTATTGAAGCTGAGGTAAACAAGCTGATAGCCAGCGGCTTCATCCGTGAGGAACAGCATCCTGACTGGGTCGCCAACATAGTTCCAGTCCTCAAGAAGAGTGGAAAGATTCGAATCTGCATCGACTTTCGCAATCTGAATGAGGCGTGTCCTAAGGATGAGTTCTCTCTCCCTATCACGGACATTATGATTGACAACACCTGCGGTTTCAAGCGCATGTCATTCATGGATGGATTCTCGGGGTACAAACAGATCAAGATGTTCCCTGACAACGAAAAGCATACATCATTCCGAACACCAATTGACACATTCTGCTACACGGTCATGCCTTTCGGTCTAAAGAATGCTGGCACCACATATCAAAGAGCTATGAGCATCATCTTTAGAGACCACTTGCGTAAAATAGTAGAATGCTATGTCGACGACATCGCCGTCAAAAGCCGCTCTAAGGAAGATCATCTGCATGATCTGAGGACAGTATTCGACCTGATGCGAGCGCACAATTTGAAAATGAATCCCACAAAATCCTTCTTAGGCGTATCCAGCGAAAAGTTCTTGGGTTTCATGATCACCTCCCAGGGTATCCACGCAGACCCTGAGAAGACAAAGGCAATCATAGAGATGGGTCCTGTCGCGCCCCAGAACCAGAATACTGGAGAGCGGGGGCAGACATAGCCAGCTACGTATAATAAAATGGAATCCACCTCACCATACGGTCACGGCTGTCTAGGATATATGAGGGTTTAACTACAAGCCATCTGTCTCTTATGGTCAAGAACAAACCTAGTGTCTCAATCACAAAAAAGCAAATAAATATTACAAGATGTAAAATTACCACATATACAATAGTAAGGCGTCCCAAACATTACATATTCAGCTGATCATGAAGCTAGTCTTTACAAAATGTGAGGACTAGCAAGAGTTTCGTCATACATGATCAACCCTAGGTTGCCAATCATGTTACAGCCCGTAGGCAGACAATAAGTAAAATGTACACGAGCTAACACTTGCTCGGCGGCTAAACGCCTTAAAAGAATAATTTTACAATAGAGTGGGAGAGCAAAAATAAACCCACTCGTTGCCAGGATTCCGTCTAGTGGTCACCATGTGGCTGGAAGACAGGTAGATCCTCTGGTGTTGCTCCAGTATATGGCCATACAAAACCAGCTGGGTCAGACCCCAGAAAGAGCAAGTGCCACAAAGGAAGCTTTACTTAGGAACTAAAACCAGCAATTAGCACAAGAGTAAAATAAATAGTAAGAACTGGAAATAAGGAAAACATATCAGGAAGATATACGACGAGAGAACCATGGGACTATTCAGATAACCAGGTTACAACCCGTAAACCAAACAAGGACCGGGGTTGTAACCCTTCATCTGAATGGAACTTGGTTTCCCACCATTTATCGGCAGTTAACATAAAAAATTAGAACATATAACAATCTTGTACATGATCAAAATAAGACTAGACTGGTTGCTCCCCATTCAACAATCACGGCCAAGCAATAAGTACGTCTTGATACTTTAACTAACTAGGGTTATCACAGACCTAGTTACTAGCAAGATACAGTGAGATTATTCCACAGCCACAAGCCCTGCAGACCATCCAGGTTACCCAGGTCGAATATTAGAGGTTGAATTCAAGTGGGTACATCGTCCAGGAAATGCATGTACCCTTAGGTGACTTAGAGAGTGCAACACATGACAGTGGGCTGGAAATGTGCCCTACTCGATGGCAGGCTACAGATCCAAGGGCGCCCAAGTAATGGGATTGCCTGTAGCTGGGAAATCTCTTCATGACTACTGTGTTATTCTAGTTATTAACCTTAGTCCCTTTCAGTGGGTACTCCTGACCGTGGTACTAAAGAGACCCATCCTAAATATGATGCAAGACCAGACTGGTTTAATTGTACAAGCACAATCGCCCACGGTGTCCAGGTTATTCATACTTGTCATGTCATGTCATGCCAGGTTAGCCGTCGCAACAGCATGTCAGGTTTTCTTGTTATGAGTGCGCCACGACGGGCACTATCATGCATTATCATGTTGTGCCCATGTATCGTGCCAGGTTCACGTATTATGTCGTGTTCATGTCAGAATTATCCCACTTATACTAAGGATCAAGAGAATAACACGGATAAGGTAACAAGATTTGTCATGGCAACACATGGTACAAGAGATAAAAGGGGTGCCAGGGACAGCATGCACCAGCAAAGAGCATGCGCCAACAAACAGCATGCGCCAGCAAAACAGCATGTGCCAGCAAAACAGCATGCGCCAGCAAAACAGCATGTGCTAGCAAACAGCATGCGCCAGCAAAACAGCATGTGCCAGCAAACAGCATGCGCCAGCAAACAGCATACGCCAGAAAATAGCATGCGCCAGCAAAACAGCATGTGCCAGCAAAACAGCATGCGCCCGGAAACAGCATACGCCAGGAAAACAGCATGCGCCAAGAAACAGCATGCGCCAGAAAACAGCATGCGCCAGGAAACAGCATGCGCCAGCAAAACTGCATGCGCCAGGAAACAGCATGCGCCAGCAAAACAGCATGCGCCAGGAAACAGCATGCGCCAGCAAACAGTATGCGTCAGCAAACAGCATGCGCCAGCAAAACATGCGCCAGGAAACAGCATGCGCCAGCAAAACAGCATGCGCCAGGAAAACAGCATGCGCAAGGAAACAGCATGCGCCAGGACAGCATGCGCCAGCAAACAGCATGCGCCAGCAAGCAGCATGGCAACAGCTTTTTGCCAACAAAACATGTGCCAGGAAAACAGCACTGCTCATCTTCTCCAATCAGCCTCTAATGGCTTGGAAAACCCATGCACCAAAAAGACCATAAATCACTCAAAATAAGTCAAAATCAGGACTTCTAATAGTCTAAATTGGGTAGAATCAAATTTTCTACAACATGGAACCATCAAAACTTGAAAACAAGAAGGTTTGATAGATCAAAACCATAAAAATATGAAAATAGCTAAAACCTAGATCTTCAAGAATATATACAAGAAAATGTAAAATGACAAGAACTAAGGTGGATTAGAAAGTTGCATAGAAGAGTTTAGAACAATAAAAATGGTGGGTTCCTTCATGAAGCAAGTTGCACTTGCCTAGGCTAGGGTTCTCTTTGTTAGTGGTAGAGAGTAAATGAAGAAGGAAGGAAGTAAAGAGGAGAGAGAAAGGGAATGGGTTATAAATAAGGAGGGTGGTGGTAGGTAGGAGGGTTCACCTTGGGTTCATGATGAACCAAAGCAAACCAAGCCAAGCCGAACCAACCCAAGAATAAACCAATCAATGAAATGCTAGAATAAATCAAGCAAGGAGACATACAATACGGGTCAAATTATGTATACGTATACCAAGATAAGCAATACGAACCACAGGTATTACAACTTTACCCACCTTAAAAGAATTTCGTCCTCGAAATTTAATCAAGTGGCTAAAGATTGCAAGGACAAGCTATACTAAGCAATCAATCAAACAATCAATCATGCAAGCAAGAAATTTGAAGGTATGAGGAAGAGGGAAAATATCCTGCTAAAAACCTCTCTGCCGATTCTGAATCTGAGCCGGGGTCAGGGCATACTGTTGGGGTCTCTGCTGCTGGAATACTTGAGTCTGAGACGGCAATGGCCTCGGAGGCTGGTACTGCTGCTGCACTGGTGCTGGTGCTGGTCCCCTTACCGAGGGACTAGTCTGGGCCGATGATGAACTGGCCCTATTCGGACAGGACCCAATCTTATGATCCGATGCTCCACAAGCCAAGCACAATCCCTATGCTCTGCGACACTCCGAAACAACGTGTCCTGGCTTCCCACAATGAGTGCAGCCCATTACGGAAGACTGCTTCTGCTTCTGTTGCTGAGGGGACGTGACTGACGTCACTGAGGCCGCCTGTCTCGGAGTTCCAATTGTTAAAGCCCTGACTGGCGGGACTGGTGCTGTCGACTGGGTCATCTGGCCGTGAGATCGCTTCCGACCTTCGGTCCTGTCCACGATCCCGTGGGAGGTATATCATGCCTCCTGGCTGCTCTCAATACTGCATCAAAAGTCTGATGTTCAAACTGCTCCACTGCCAGCAGAATCTCTAAGTGGAGTCCCTGCTGAAATCGCTGAGCTCTGTCATACTCGGTTGCCACCAAGGTGGGAGCAAACCGATTGAGTCTGGAAAACTCGGCCGTATATCCGTCGACCGTCCGGCCCATCTGCTTTAGATTGGTAAACTTGGTCTGCAGATCGTATCGAGCTACAGCATCAAATACTTGGTCTGGAATCTCTTTCTGAATACTGCCCAAGCAATAGGTACCACTAATCCCACGGCCTGCACCGCCCACCAGCTGCAGGCTAGATTCAATAACTGCAGGCACACCACGGCCACCTTCTCGTTCTCTGGGGTCCTGACTGCTTCTAGAATCACCTCTGTATCCTGAAGCCAAGCATCTGCGACGATAGTATCTTCACTGCCGTCGAAGAATAGAGGGTTCAAGCGCTTGAAGCTGTTGGTCGTGCTATTACCCTGGTGACCTCCTCTGGTCAGAGCATCCGTCACTGCCTGGTGCAAGGCGTCTCCTCGACGATCTTGGGAAGCTAACAATGATCTGATGAGACCTACCAAACTGCCATCATCGGGCTCTACAGGCTGGACTGGCTGAACTGGTGGCTCGGGATCCCCGGTAGACATGACTCTACTGCTCCTGAGCGCTGGGCCTGATCTTCTGGTTGCTGCTGGTCCAGGGAGACGCTTTGCCTTGCTGATCGGTAGGACCAGAAACAATGCCGCTGAAGAAGATGATATATGGAACAATAAGGAAGGACCAAGACAGATCAACGATACAAGCATTGATGAGGCCGAGAATCTCAGGAATGAGAAGATACGGGCAGAGATCAAGGGCGAGTACTGATTGAAACATCTATTCGGTAAACCCTCACATATCTTGATTTACAAGACCTGTATGGGCTACCACTTAAACCATGTCACGCCCCAGAACCAGAATACTGGAGAGCGGGGGCAGACATAGCCAGCTACGTATAATGAAATGGAATCCATCTCACCATACGGTCACGGCTGTCTAGGATATATGAGGGTTTAACTACAAGCCATCAGTCTCTTATGGTCAAGAACAAGCCTAGTGTCTCAATCACCAGAAAGCAAATAATATTATAAGATGTAAGATCACCACATATACAATAGTAAGGCGTCCCAAACATTACATATTCAGCTGATCATGAAGCTAGTTTTTACAAAATGTGAGGACTAGCAAGAGTTTCGTCATACATGATCAATCCTAGGTTGCTAATCATGTTACAGCCAGTAGGCAGACAATAAGTAAAATGTACACGAGCTAACACTTGTTCGGCGGCTAAACGCCTCAAAAGAATAATTTTACAATAGAGTGGGAGAGCAAAAATAAACCCACTCGTTGCCAGGATTCCGTCTAGTGGTCACCATGTGGCTGGAAGACAGGTGGATCCTCTGGTGTTGCTCCGGTATCTTGCCATACAAAACCAGCTGGGTCAGACCCCAGAAAGAGCAAGTGCCATAAGGAAGCTTCACTTAGGAACTAAAACCAGCAATTAGCACAAGAGTAAAATAAATAGTAAGAACTGGAAATAAGGAAAACATATCAGAAAGATATACGACGATAGAACCATGGGACTATTCAGATAACCAGGTTACAACCCGTAAACCAAACAAGGACCGGGGTTGTAACCCTTCATCTGAATGGAACTTGGTTTCCCACCATTTATCGGCAGTTAACATAAGAAATCAGAACATATAACAATCTTGTACATGATCAAGATAAGACTAGACTGGTTGCTCCCCATTCACAATCACGGCCAAGCAATAATTACGGCTTGATACTTTAACTAACTAGGGTTATCACTGGCCTAGTTACTAGCAAGATGCAGTGAGATTATTCCACAACCACAAGCCCTGCACACCATCCAGGTTACCCAGGTCGAATATTAGGGGTTGAATTCAAGTAGGTACATCGTCCAGGAAACGCATGTACCCTTAGGTGACTTAGAGAGTACAACACATGACAGTGTGCTGGAAATGTGCCCTACTCGACGGCAGGCTACAGATCCCAAGAGCGCCCAGGTAACGGGATTTTCTGTAGCTGGAAAGTCTCTTCATGACGACTGTTATTCTAGTTATTAATCTTAGTCCCTTTCAGTGGGTACCCATGACCGTGGTACTAAGGAGACCCATCATAAACATGATGCAAGACCAGACTGGTTTAATTGTACAAGCACAATCGCCCACGGTGTCCAGGTTATTCATACTTGTAATGTCATGTCATGCCAGGTTAGCCGTCGTAACAGCATGTCAAATTTTCTTGTTAGGAGTACGCCACGACGGGCCACTATCATGTGTTATCATGTTGTGCCCATGTATCGTGCTAGGTTCATGTATCATGTCGTGTTCATGTCAGAATTATCCCATATTACACTAAGGATCAAGAGAAACAACACGGATAAGGTAACAAGATTTGTCATGGCAACACATGGTACAAGAGATAAAAGGGGTGCCAGGGACAGCATGCACCAGCAAACAGCATGCGCCAACAAACAGCATGCGCCAGCAAAACAGCATGTGCCAGCAAATAGTATGCGCCAGCAAAACAGCATGTGCCAGCAAACAACATGCACCAGGAAACAGCATGTGCCAGCAAACAATATGCGCCAGGAAACAGCATGCGCCAGCAAAACAGCATGCGCCAGGAAATAGCATGTGCCAGGAAAATAGCATGCGCCAGGAAACAGCATGCGCCAGAAAACAACATGCGCCAGAAAACAGCATGCGACAGCAAAACAGCATGCGCCATGAAACAGCATGCGACAGCAAAACAGCATGCGCCAGGAAACAGCATGCGCCAACAAAATAGCATGCGCCAGGAAACAGCATGCGCCAGGACAGCATGCGCCAGCAAACAGCATGCACCACTAAACAGCATGGCAACAGCTTTTTGCCAGCAAACAGCATGTGCCAGGAAAACAGCACTGCTCATCTTCTCCAATCAGCCTCTAATGGCTAGGAAAACCCATGAACCAAAAAGACCATAAATCACTCAAAATAAGTCGAAATCAGGACTTCCAATAGTCTAAATTGGGTAGAATCAAATTTCCTACAACATGAAACCATCAAAACTTGAAAACAAGAAGGTTTGATAGTTCAAAACCATAAAAATTTGAAAATGGCTAAAACCTAGATCTTCAAGAAAATATACAAAAAAATATAAAATGACAAGAACTAAGGTGGATTAGAAAGTTCCATAGAAGAGTTTAGAACAATAAAAATGGTGGGTTCCTTCATAAAACAAGTTGCACTTGCCTAGTCTAGGGTTCTCTTTGTTGGTGGTAGAGAGTAAATGAAGAAGGAAGGAAGAAGTAAAGAGGAGAGAAAAGGGAAGGGGTTATAAATAAGGAGGGTGGTGGTAGGTAGGAGGGTTCACCTTGGGTTCATGATGAACCAAAGCAAACCAAGCCAAGCCAAACCAACCCAAGATTAAACCAATCAATGAAATACTAGAATAAATCAAGCAAGAAGACATACAATACGGGTCAAATTATGTATACGTATACCAAGATACGCAATACGAACCACAGGCATTACAGGTCCTCCGAGAAATCTTCGTAAACTCCGAGGCCTTCAAGGGAGGCTAGCCTGCATCAAAAGGTTTATCTCCAACCTTTTCGGACGATGTCAGCCATTCACTCACCTCATGAAGAAGGGCATCTCATTCGTATGGGATGAAGAATGCCAGCGTGCCTTCGATAGCATCAAAGAATATCTGCCGAACCCTCAAGTTCTGGTAGCCCCGATTGTTGGAAGGCCATTCTTGCTCTAGTACGAGCGATAGAACATTCTCTTGGTGCTCGGCTAGCACAAAACAACGAGGCAGGCCACTAACAAGCCATATATTACCTCAGCCGAATGATGATGGGGCCGGAGCATCGATACACTGCCGTAGAGAAAGAGTGCCTTGCTCTGGCTTTCGCCATTCAGAAGACGCGACACTATGTCACGGGACAACCATCCATGTCATATCACGGGTCAACCCCCTCAGGGTCCTTATGACCAAGCCGGGTGCACTCAGCTCTCGCCTCGCTACCTGGGCGATTTTGTTGTTTCCCTACCACATGATCTTCGTCCCGCAGAAGGCTGTTAAAGGTCAAGCTCTGGCAGACTTTTTAGCAGCTCATCCAGGTTCGGAGGCAACCCGAATAAACGAAGAGATTCCAGATGAGGTCGCCACTTCAAATATGGCCTCCCATGGTACCATATGGCGAATTTTCTTCGACGGTGCTTCTAGAACTGGGCCCAAGGGCAACATCGTCACTGGAGTCAGAATATTGCTAATTTCTTCCACCGGGTTGGTGATCAATCGAGCTTATTCCTTTACAGAGCCTTGTTTAAACAATGTGGCCGAATACAATGCTTTGGTCATGGACCTCCGACTTGCAAAAGAGCTGGAGGTAGAACACCTTGAAGCATACGGCGATTCCCAGTTAATTGTCAATCAGATTCGGGGTTCATACGAGGTTCGCCACAAGGACATGTTCCCCTACCACCAAATATCGACCGACATCATCTCGTCCCGGGAGGGGTTCTTTATAGAGCACGTTCCCAGGCTCCAGAATATTGAAGCCGATGTCCTAGCAGGCCTTGCCGCTTCCTTAGCAGTTCCGAATCATGCTCATCATTTGGTTGACATCATAGGCCGTGTTGGTCTGTCCCAGGAATAATGTGCAGTATTCCGAGAGTTACTCCACTCTGACAGATGACGAAGTACCAGACTGGAGACAACCGTTCATCGACTTCGTAGTCTACGACATCCTGCCGGAGGATCCAAAGGAAGCCACTTCTATTAGAAGACGTTTCCTCAGATTCTTCTATGATACAGAGATAAAAATGCTATGTCGGCGATTATACGATGGATTACTCCTTCGATGCCTGTCAAATACAGAAGCCAAAGAAGCCGTGCGTGAAGCTCACGATAGGATCTGTGGGGCCCATCAGCCTGGACAGAAACAACAAGATCGCCTTCGTCGAATGGGTTACTACTGGCTCACAATGGTTGCAGATGCAATAGACTATGCACGAAAATACAAAACCTGTCAAGTCCACACAGATTTTATCTACCAGCCATTCGAGTTTCTACACTCGACGGTGGCATCCTGGCCCTTCGAAACGTGGAGAATGGACATCATCGGTCCGATAACTTCGCCTTCGTCCCGAGGACATCGCTTCATACTCATAATCACAGATTACTTCTCCAAATGGGCGGAGGTTATTCCGCTTGCAGAAGTAAAGACTTCAAACGTGATCAGTTTTCTCAAGCATCACGTCATCTACCGCTTTAGACTGCCCCGAAGGATCATCCATGATAATGGTCCGCAGTTCACAAGCCACGTCTTCTATCGGTTCTGCGAAAACACCGCATCCAGAATATTGCTTTAACACCATACAACCCAGCGGCTAATGGTCTGGCTGAAGCATTCAACAAAACAATCATCAAGCTTCTTAAGAAGTTCGTGTCATCAAACAAGCACGACTGGAATGAGAAGCTTGGCGAATGCTTATAGGCGTACCGTACCACCGTACGGACTGCCACCGGGAACACACCCTTCTCTCTAGTATACGGAAGTGAGGCAGTTCTTCCACTAGAGACTCAAATCCTCTCACTCCGCGTAGCTCTCTCATATGATTGACGACGGATGATAATCACCATCGCAGACTACAAGAATTGGAGGCTCTATATGAGAAACGTCTACTAGCTCAACAACGAATTGAGCTATACCAGGCACGTATCTCCGGATCCTTCAACAAGAAGGTTAAAACCAGAACATTCCAAGTGGGCGACCTCGTTCTAGCGGTTCGGAGGCCGATGGTTATGACTCATAAAACCGCCGACAAGTTCTAGCCAAAATGGAAAGGCCCATCATGATGATGTATTTTCCAATGAAGCTTACCACCTCGCAAAAAAAATAGAGACTTGCTCATGTTGCCCATCAACGACAAGTTTCTAAAAAAGTATTATGTCTGAAACAACATCTACTAGGGTGTTGAGTTATGTACCCGCTGGTACCGCTGAACTCACATCCCGCCTACAAATCTGCCACAGCAATGAGTTACGTACCCCCTGGTACCGCTGACCTCACATCTCAAAAATAAATCTTCAGAAGCAATGAGTTACGTACCCCCTAGTACCGCTGACCTCACATCTCAAAAATAAATCTTTCGAAGCAATGAGTTACGTACCCCTTGGTACTGCTGAACTCGCATCCCGACTACACATCTTCCAGAATGACGAGTCATGTACTCTCTCGTACCGCTGAACTCAGATCTCTACTACAAATCTTCCAGATGACAAGTCATGTACCCGCTGGTACCGCTGACCTCACATCCCTAATAAATCTTCCAGAATGATGAGTCATGTACTCTTTCGTACCACTGAACTCACATGCCGACTCCAACTCTCCCAGATTATCGAGTTATGTACCCGCAGGTACCGCTGAACTTACACTCTGGTCACTACAGATAAATGTATATCGCTCTCCTAGGTAGTAAGTCATGTATGATCATACCTCTGAACTTTCCTCCTAAAAGAGCTTCCTCCTTATGATCTAATACCCGCACTTTCAGTGCACAAAAAGGGTAACAGATCCACAGATTTTCCGAAACGACCACGTCGATGTTACCTCTGAGTTGTTTTCCTTCCAACAAAAATAAACCTCCCCTGACATAGAACCTCCATGTCCTCATTACCTCTGAGTTGTTCTATATTCCCTTCATGGAGCCCACTCCTGCCATGTCCTCATTACCCTTGAGTGGGAAGGCTCCATCGAAGAAACCCTCATATTTGCCATGTCCTCATTACCTCTGAGTAAATATGTTAGTTCTCTCTCGACTTATTATCTGTACCAAAAAAACCCCAGGGTACGCCAAAGATAATAGGTCCACAAATGTCTTCTAACGACCACAAATGTCCTCTGTTGACCGCTAATGTCCACTGTTGACCACAAATGTCCGCAGTCGACCACAAATGCTGTACTAAAATTCCTAGTGCATGCCACTCTTTTCTTATCATGTCTTGGGAGCCCAGCTGCTCCCTGGCATTCTTTCAATACCAAGAACTTCCATAAATCGTAAAGTTGTTCTAGGTATCCCTCTCAAACTTGTTGCCCGTACCTAAAACCAAGGTATGCCCAGGGTAACAGGTCCACAAATAGTCTTCCAGTAGGACAAAACGCCACAAACACGACAAATACCAGAAATGAAGGATGATTCGAGATATACTCATTTATTCAGAATCCAAGGTACTATATTATCTGGGACTATGTCTCTATTACAAGATGAAAAGAGAAAGAAAAAGAGCATAAACAAAAGAAGAAAAAAGCCGACTATTGTTCGGCGATGCATAGTGCCCTGAGACGGTCTCTCAACAGGGTAGTCGACCGCTCAAACCTCTGTTTAGCCCGGCGCTCGGCCTCCTGATTCAGCAGCGCCGTATCTTTCAGGTGCGCATGAGCCCGAGCCATCCTCGATCTTCTTGAGAGCACGCTCAAGGTTGGCAGAAGCTCGGAAAACCTTTTCAGCGTCCTGAATGATCAAATCTTTATCCACACGGGAAGCTTCAAGCTCAGACTCTAGGAAGGCCAGCTTCTTCTGATGTTCGAAGATCTGCTCCCTTGTATCAGTTATTCCACGGGAGTCCGCTTCCCGAGATCTGCAATCCTCACTCCGGCGGCTCAGCTGGTCGTACAAGAGAGGTAGGTCGCCAAGGTCCTTCATTATGACTGGCTTGGAAGTATCTCGCGCAAGCCTTATCTTCTCCAAGGCAGTGGTGAGGAAGCCCCGCTCCTGATCTATTGCTGCAGACAAATCAGCTTGCCACAGCGTTCAAAATTGGGCCACAAGCTGATCGGCCTCTAGCAACTTGGGCTCCAGAAGCGCAGCTATCCCTGTAGAAGCATGGAATTTCACAGCCAGAAAGCCCATGCGCCAGGCACTATATGTGCCAGAACTCAGACAGCAAAATCAAATAAGCCATTCGAAGAAGGACTTTTTATTTATATATAAAAGTCTATTACATGGCTAGAAAAGGTCGTACAAAGGAGAATTTCTACAAAAGAAAGATCCTAGATCTACAGCCAGCGGCCACCATGCGCCTCCAGATAGGCGCAGCGGCCACCATGCGCCTCTAGATAGGCGCAGCAACAACCATGCGCCTCCAGATAGGCGCAGCAACCACCATGCGCCTTCCGATAGGCACAACAGTCACCATGCGCTGTTAGTTAGGCGCAGCAGTCACCATGCGCTGTCAGTTAGGCGCAGCAGATGCCATGCGCCTCCAGCCAGGCGCATTCCACTATCTCTTCAGCAGCTCAGTTATGTGCATCCAGCTCAGTTATGTGCATCCTTCAGCAGCTCAGTCATGTACAACTCTTCCAACCAGGCTCACCTGGCCGAGCAGAGCCCAGTTATGTGCTGCTCTTCCAGCCAGGGTCACCTGATAAGTGCTTCGATTACACAAAGCATTTAACCCTCTGGCTGGAACCAAGGAAGAGAAGAGCACGGCAAAGCTGTGGCCAGGGGAGGCTTCGAAAGAGCCTCCAAAGACCAAGAAAGACCGTGATCGAAATTATGGCACAAGGAGCCTTCAACACAATTAAAGTGGGCGGCACCCACTTTGAAGGAAGAGAGAACCTAGCACCGCCATTCCGATCTACGGCTCTTTCGGAACAACGAAGACGAGGCCCGAACATCCTTATCTTTGGATGCAACAGGCACCTTCCGCCTGCCTCAGAAGCCCTCGACTCCATCTTTTGGATGTAACAGTCACCTTCAAGTGCATCAAAGACAACACGTCTCATCTTTACCCTCGGGAGCACTTCGTCAACAGAATGCACCCGCATATCCAAGTTCATGTTGGAATTACGAGAGGGAACGAGGAGCAAACCTTCTCTCCATGCCACTATTTAGGCCGAGCAAATTAAACCCATGCACCAAGTGGATGACTCTCCGAATTCTGTGCAATGAATTTGTATTAAATGGATGAACCAGACACCTCGAATTCAGCCAAACGGCTATTTATAGCACTCGAGGAGCGGGACAGCCGCGTCATTAAAGGACATGTCGGATGCGCTAGCCAAACAGCGCATCACACGGACGCGCCTTCCAGCATCAGGCGCACACAGACGCGCCCTACAGTACCCGGCGCATCACAGAGGATGCGCCCCCTCATATCTCCATACCGAGTGGAACACCAACCAATGTGCCCACTCAGCTGTCCATCGAACGTCACAAACATTAAATGCTGAACTGACACCAGAGTTGGCAGCACGCTTCCCAAGTCTGAACAGTTGACAGCTTTTTCAGAGAACGAAGCGTCGGCAACGTCCGCATCATCGACTCTATT
>JANAVB010000198.1:1886175-1896175 GCA_029216955.1 Iris pallida | reverse complement strand
GTTCTCAAAGATGCCAGCGTTGGATTTTTCGTACACAAGAGGACAACCGAGATAGTTGAACGGAGGCTGGTCAACAGAAAAGGATGTTAAGTTGGAGAGGTTGATAGCGTGCTCTCTCTTGATATTATGGTGGACGTAGATAACGCTCTTGGAGGGATTGATCTTCTGGCCGGAGCATCTAAAGTACCTCTGCAGGGTGTTATGGACCACTTCCACCGCTCCTTCGTCTCCAGATGAGAAGATGAGTAAATCGTTGGCGAAGGCCAGATGAGTGATGATGGGGCATCCGCTGGATGTGTGATAGTGCTAAAAGTTTGGAGTGTTTACCATGTTGTTAAGGTTCCTACTCAGAGCATCTACTGCGATGATGAAGACAGTAGATGATAGAGGATCGCCTTGTCTAACCCCGTGATTAGATTTAAAAAATCTTTGTGCTTGACCGTTGATGATCGTAGAGAACCAGGAGTTGTTGATAGATCTCCATACGATGTTGGTCCAGGTTTCTGAGAATCCGAAAGCCCTGAAGACCCAGATCATGAATTGCCAATCCAGTCTGTCATAAGCTTTCTCCATATTGATTTTGATAGCGATGTTGCCCCCTCTAACTGGAAATTTCATGCAGGTGATTAACTCTTGGGCTAGCATAATGTTGTCCTGGATGTTTCTCCTACGAACAAACCTGCTTTGCTCCTCAGAAATGATCTTAGGGAGAATGCCTGCCATCCTGGTTGCGATAATCTTGGAGATGATCTTGTTGGTGAAGGTGCAAAGACTGATAGGGCGAAAGTCGCGAAAGGACTCCGGGTTGTCTTTTTTTGGGATAAGGATCAGCTTGGCACTAGAAATGGCTTTGGGGTATATGGCACCTTCGAAGAAAGCAATAGCCGCTTCGGTGATGTCCTGTTTGATAATGTCCCAGCATGTGCGAAAGAATACCTCCGAAAAGCCGTCCGGGCCGGGTGCACTGTGCTCGTTCAGAGCCTACACAGCATCTTTCACTTCCTGGGCAGTAGGGGATCGTTCCAACTGGGCATTGTCGGTAGCGTTAATGAGAAGGTGGATTTGTTCTAGGAAAGAGCTATCTTTGTGAACCGTCTCTTTGGAGAATAGTTTGGAAAAGAAATTTGTGGCAGCCGCTTGAATGCTCTTTTGGTCTGTTATAATATTCCCGTTGTCGTCAGCGGTATGATGGATCGATAGTTTCTGTCTGCGACCGTTAACGCAGTTATGAAAATATTTCAAGTTCTTATCCCCCTCGCTGTCCCATTTCAGCCTCGCTTTCTGCTTCCAAAAATCTGTCTCCACTTTGAGTCTGAATTTGAGTATAGCCTTTGTGAGGTTCAGGGCTTTCCTGGCCGCTACGAAGTGATCCGAGGCAAATTTGGCTTCGGTGCGGGTGACATCGTCCTCTGCGACCCGTACAGCTTGAAAAATATCCCCGTAGGCTTGTTTGCTCCAATGGAAGAGTGCTCTTCTCGTAGCTTTGAGCTTGTTGCTCACTCGATAGAGGGGATTGGGGAAGTCTTCCCGATTCTACGCTTCCACCACTATGCCCAAAAATTGTGGGTGCTCGATCCAGAAGTCGAGAAATTGGAAGTTTTTTTTGAATGGATTGGTATTGTTTTTAATTTCAACCAGCAGGAGGGCGTGGTCTAATTCAGAGGAGTTGAGGTGGAACAAGTTGGTAGTGAACCCCATTCCGTGCCAGAAGGCGTTCGTGAGGGCCCTGTCCAGCCGGGAGTATTGACGTCGTTCGCCTTCCTGCATGTTGCACCAGGTGAAGGCATTGCCGATGAACTGGAGGGATACTAGATGAGCATTGAAGATGAAGTTGTTGAAAACTTGCATGGCCTGCATGGGAGGGGGTCGTCCACCGATTTTCTCTTCTCTGCAGGTAACCGCATTAAAGTCTCCAATGCAAAGCCACGGAGAGTTGCTGTGATGGAGATTGATGTCAATGAGGTCATTCCAGAGGTGTTTCCTCTCTACAATATCGCAGCTGTCGTGGACCGCTGAGATGATGGCGCGCTCCGAGATCATGGGGTGTTCAAACCAGCAGAGAGGGCCTGCCTGGAGTCCTGGATGACTCCGATGTTGACGTCTTTCGTGCAGAGGATCCAAATATCGTTTCTGCCTGCTATGGCCGTGGGGAGGCCTAGTTGTAGCTGGATAGATTTTAATCTTTTGGGGAGAATTTTGGGTTCGAGAATAATGAGAATGTCGATCTTATAGATTTTCCGAAGGCTGGTTATTCTCCTTAATGTAGGTTTGTTCGCCAGGCCGCAGACATTCCAGAAAAGGATGTTAAGCATTAAGGACGTTGTGGGTGGGTTTTTGTTCCACTTGACGACGGATCTTGTTTGGATTGTTGTGGTTTCTGTGGGTCCTTGTTTGACATTGGCCTCGGAGGTTGATGCTTCTTCCTTTTTCGAGGTGGAAAGGTCGCTGATTGATTGCTCGTGTGGGTCCGGGGGAAGGCTAACTGATTCCCTGGCTGAGTCCAGGATCGGGTTCTCAGGGGGTATCACAATAGAGTCATTGGTACTCCCTATCCGAAGAATAGTTTGCTGTAGAGGATAACCGACGGCTAGGACTTGTAGTCCTCTCTGGACTGGGTCTGCTCCTAGAATTGCTAGGGCTTCTTCAACTGAGTCTTCGTTGGTAAGTTGTTGATCTGCGTCGATGGTGACAGTGGTCGCTTCTATGTCCTCCAGGTTGGGGGGTGTCTCGGTGAGATCTCGGTCGGCTTGGGGAGATTCCGTCTCCGATGGTGATTCCGCGTCCCCCGAGTCAAGAGCGTCGAATTGGTTGGAGAGAGTGAGGGCTTGGGTGTTGAAGGGGATCAAGGCTTTGCTGGGGGGCTCGCTCTTATCTGACTTGCCGTCACTGGAGCCGAATCGAGTGTGTGAGTTCGAAAGTGGTAGAAGGGGTGACTTGGGAGTCCTTCCCTCTGTTGGTACGGTATCGTTCCGGGGAGATTTCTTCTTTAGTTCTGGATGAATGCGACGACAGTGCTTTGGGATGTGACCTCCCAAATGGCAGTGGTTACAGAACATGATGTGGTTATCGTAGAGTATTTGTTGGGTGTGGGTCTGGTTGCCCAGCTCGATAGTGATATAATTGGCCGGTTCGGTAGTGAGGTCAAGTTCCACACAGATTTTGGTATAGTGAGCCTTGGTGAGGTTACTGGTCTCAGGAGCTGTGGCCACATATGTTTCGAAGGAGTTGGCAATACGCCTAAGCGTCGCTGGGATAAAGCAAATGAGGGGTAGATTAGACAGGGTAACCCAGGCGGCGACCTGTACCGAGTCTTCTTTGGTGCTAAAGCTGGCTGACCATTTGATGATCTTTATCTGGTGGGAATCGATCCTGTAAGTGCCTTTGGACCAAACAGTCTTGTGGCCGCTATCGGATGATAGGTGGAGAAGAATATGTCTAGGGTCGAGTGGGGCCACGCGATAATCCGCTGAGAGTCTCCAACTGGAAATCGTCTCCTGCACTCTGGAGAGTTTAGGACACCCAGTCGAAAACTTGAGGATAAATGTGTGGGTAAAGGAGGTTAATAGAGAGGACAATTCCACTTCGGAGAACGGAACCATAGGCACTGTGGACTCCTGGGAATACATAATGTCCAGGAGCTGGACATCATAGAATAGGATACCCGAGGCTGATGCCAAGTCCGGGCGAAGCTTGGCGGCGTAGGACGTCTTAGCTGCTCCTGACAAAGAAGGATCCTAGGCCTCTCCACTGGAGGGTGGAAGAGCATTCGGGGATGGGTTCTGCCGGAGCGGGGAGATGTGGTTAAGGGGGCGGCCCTGGGAACCCCCCTGGGGGGAGAGGGGGGCGGAGCAGCCGTACGGACGGCGAGGGACGGGACGGGCGCCTCCTGCGTCCCTACCGTACCCGGGAGAGGAGGGGCTGCCAGGACCGTCGCAGATGAGCCTCCTCGCCTCGTGCTGCCTGAGAAGAGCTGGATCGCCGATGGCTCGAGAAGAGGGGGGCGCGGACGAGAAGGAGATGGGAGGCACCAGAGCGGAAGACACGGGGATCGAATTGAGAGCCAAGGAGGGGGGTGCCGCGGAGGAGACGGAGGAGGTGAAGGGAGGGGTGATCGAGCTGGAGGCCGAGGGGGTGGGGGGGTGCGAACACCACGGTGGCAGCGGAAGACGACGGGGAAGGGCCGTCGGGAGTGCTAGGGGCGGTGGGGACCCAAGAAGGATAAGAGGGGGGGCCGACCCACTGGGAGGAGCCTCTGTTGCAGAAAGCAAAGTGGTGCGCACGTGGGGATCAGCGGCGAGTGGAGAGGCAGAGTGCCAGGCGTACGCATAAGGGATAGGAGAGGCCCCACCCAGAGGAGTCGTGTAGGGGGAGCTAGCGTAGGAATCTGGCGCGTAAAGACCATGGGTGGAGTGGGTCCCACCAGGGAAGGCCGCGTACAAGGGATTAATATGCGAAGCGGGGTGAGTGAGAGGGTGGCCCACCACGTGGGATGGAAAGCCAGAGCCAACCACGTGGGGCCAGGAGAGTGGTTCCCAAAGGCCTGCACCACAGGTGGGCGACCACCCCGTGGAAAAAGCTGCTTCGTTCAAAATTCGAACAGGAGCGGGAAAGAGGAGAGGGTGGAAGGGGAGGTGGGGAAGAGGAGAGGGGGTCTGGGCTGATCCGGCTGCAGGAAGGCCAGCCAAGGCAGAGCCGGGAGCTGCACCTACAGGCGGGGAGGTGGGGAGAAGGCTAGGGGATGGGGGGGCACGGGGAACAGAGCTGGAGGACGGGGGAGGAGGAAGGGAGCTCGGTGGAGGAAAGGGAATATGGGATGGAAGGGCGGCCTGGAGGGCGGAAGCCGGGGCAAAGGAAGGGAGACAGGGAGGAGTGAGAACAGAGGGAGAGGAGAGGGGAGGAGCGGAATAAGGAAGGAGATGAGGGGGAAGGAACCGACGGATCAACTCCACGTACTCGTCCGGCCAAGGGAGGGCCATCGGCTGATGCGGAATCACCGGAGGGGAGGCTCGGAAGGAAAGCCCTTTGGGCTTCCCGAGAGGGAGCGGAAGGGAGGCTCTGGGGGAGAAACCATGAAAGGAATATATATATATATATATATATATATATATATATATATATATATATATATATATATCCTCTTTAAATTCATATTTAAATGAAATAATTATAAATGGACATGGTAATTAAGCAAAATTGAATTAAATAAAATGATTGGGGGAGGGCTTGCCATGAGGAATATTTGGATTTGGGATTGGAACTAGGGTTTGAGCCTTCTTTTCTTCTTCCAATTTCTTCTCCTTCATCATCCTCTTCTTCTTTTTCTTTTCTCCTTGAAGAAATGCTTAGGGTTAGAGGTTTGTTGAAGATGAAGATGGATGATGATGATGATGATGGTGATAGAGACGGGTCTGGTCGACGGTGAGGGGGAGCCCGCCGGCAGGTGAGGGGCCCGCCGGCCAGCTGGAGTGGGTTCGGGCATGGGTTCGAGTGTGAAGGAGAGGATGGAGAGAAAGAGAGTGGGAGAGATATGGGAAGACGATAGAGAGAGGGATATATGTATAGGGAGAGAGGATATGTCATGTGAGAGAGTATGGGAGAAGTGCTGGAAAGATGTGGAAGAGGAGTGGGGAAGGCTGAGTTGGGGGAGAGGGAGAGGTCGGGTGTGAGGGGAGTATGTAGGGAGCTGCTATCCTCTTCCTTTCCTTTTTTTTTGAAAGTCCAAAAATATAATGATATAGAAAGACTAAAATGCCCCCTCCTACTTTGTGCATGGTGACATGTGGATGGTGAGGTGGATGGGAGAAACTTTGAAATTGCACATGTGTCTAAGGATATAAATGAAAAGTAAGTTTTTCTTTCTTTCTTTCTTTCTTTTTTAAGAAAAGAAAATTCAAATTTCTAAATTCAATTTAACAATTAAATGAAATAGGAATGGAATAAAATATGCATACATTAATCATTGAAAAGCAGCTATGACAGATGATATTATTCGTCTTGTGACGATTTTATAGCCTTATATGTATTACGCACGGAGGAGAAATCCATAGTCGATTTACCCCTAGATCTTGTAGTTATATATTTTATGATATAAGTGATTTGGATCTAGATACACATATTTTGAGGGAGAGCAAATTAATTGGTTCTGTTCATTTATATCCTTTAACATGTCGTATACCTAGTTCATCATGGACACTATTTTTTTAATTTTATATCATATTGATTGAGGTCATGATACGTTAATATTGTGAAGGATTTATGAGAGTGCATGCGATTGTCTTTATTATCTTGCTCTCTCTTCTATATGGGTTTAAAGTAGTTCATATTATCAATATCATTTTTTTTAATCTTATCTTGATGACTATTGAGCTTTCATTGATTTGGCTTTCCTTGTATACTTAATTGATTTGGCTTTCCTTGAGGATTTACCCAAAATTTATGATTTTTTTATCAATATTGGTAATACTTTAAGGGAGAGCATTCAAGTCGATTGAATTTTTCCTTCTTAATTTATCTAAAGGATATTCATTTAGCATGATAATTTAATTGAGTTCAAATGCATGAACTTGGGCAAGCAAATAGATTTTACAAATAATAAGATTATTCTACATCAATTGCTCTATTTCATTGATCATTCTTTTATTTATTTTTTACTATTTATTTGTGGACAATTGTGACTATCAATGGTTTCTTTGATCAATGTTTCAAGTTTACATATTTTAATTGGTATCAAGTTTATATATTTTAATATCTCAATTTGTTTATTGTTCATTGATATCTTATTTTGCAATTATCTCTTCCTCATGGCTTTTGATTGAAATTCTTTGTTTCGAAGTTTTCCAAAACTAGAATAACATTTCGCATCATATTCTGTTTTGGATCTTTTCCTTGGATTTTTATTTTGGTAAACTATTTATTGATTGTTTTCAAATTCTTTTAGTTTTACGAACAATCATGTGTTTTGACAAGCTACTTTCTTTTTGGGATTCTATGATGGTTATGTAATTTCTATACTTGTCTTGAGACTCTTCTCCCATTGCTTTCATTTATTAGTATATCTTAATCATGATTATCTATGCCTCCTCATGCTCTGATTTGTATGCTTAAGGTTGATTTTATTTATCTCTTAGTACGGGGGAGCTTATTTTTTATTATGTCAAAGAAGGGAGAAGTAAGTTTAAGTATGTATCTATATGTTTATAAAAAAAAGTGTAGAAGTAATTTAAGTAATATGCTATTAGTGATATATCATTATATCTGCTTATACGTTAGTGATACATACATCTATTATATCCATACTAAACTTAACCGATTTGCCATAATAAAAAAAAAAGAGATTGTAGTCCCAATGATTGTATCATGTATTTTAATATGATAAATCGATTAAGTTTAGCATTATATTATCATTAATCTTCATGCAATCACAATAGAAATTTTACTTATACTTATACATTCTAGTGATATGTGCTTATTGTTTTACATATTAGTGATATGAGCTTCTATTATATCTATCTTAAACTTAATCGAGTTACATAATCAAAAAGGGGGAGATTGTTAGCCCAATGATCTAACTTATTTTTCATTGTGGTTATTCGATTAAGTTTAACATTATTATATCACTAATATTCATGCTATCACTATAGTATTTATATTTAAACTTAGCATAGTCCTAGTGTGCACTAACTTTATCATACTTGCTACTATGTATATTGTTTTGTTCGTATAACATGTATATGCAGAAAAGCAATAAGCAAGATTAACATGGACATATGCAATAAAAAAATCAAGATGGGCCAAAGACACGGTATCAAGCAAGATTTCTTTGAACCGTTCGACAACATCTCCGGAGCCACGCACTCGGGGGTTCCATTGTCCGTTCAGCGGACGGAGATCGAAAGGGCAAGCGCCTCCCGAGGGGGTTCGGGAGCAAAGTCCCCGAAAGGTATTCAATTTTTACAAACTGGGTATCTTTGGATAGCTGCCGTCAAGAAAAAATACCATCATCTATCAAGGGTAGAAGCCAAGCCATGCAATCATCATTTCAAGACTCTAATGAAGCCTGCACCTGCTATGGTATTCTGGAGTCTGTAATGAGTCTTAGAAATAATTGTAAACACAAGAAAGATGGCAAAATAGAAAATAGGGTAGAAAATAATCTAGGGACACTTTTAGGCATACAGGAGGATGATCCGATGGATCTCTGCAGAAATTCGACGGATGATCCGAATGGGACACAGAATACCTTCTGTGAACTTTGGATTATCCAATAGACATCCGACGGATAATCAGAATTGTTATTGTTTGGAATCCAACGGTCTGATCCTGTCCCATCGATGATCCCAACGATTATATTATCGTCGTTGCACACAGCAGGCGGAAGATCCGACGGACGTCCATGGATGACCGACGGATCTTCTGTCCGCTGACAGAAAGTCCCTCATTTGCACTTTCTCTTGCTTTGGTTATAAATAACCTTGAACCCCTTCATTCAAGGTTGATGCTTTAAGCCTAAAATTCTAATATGTCAAAGCCTATCCACAAACAACTCTACTAAAGCTTTCACTTGTCTATCCACAAATTGTGTTAGAGTGTTCTTGAGTTGAAAAAAATTCGATCTTCATATTGTTGCAAGAAGATCCAAAACTGTCTGTAAAGAGGTTGAAGTTGGGAGTCTTCGGATCAAAGCTCTCTGAAATTGGAGTCTCTTCGAATCAAAGCTCTTATATTAAAGTCGGAGATGCCTTCGGATAAACACGCTCCCGTGTAAGAAGTTGGTGAGCCTTCGGATAAAAACTCATGTTGTACTATTTTGCGATAAGAGTGGATTAAAGCCGGAGAAAGATCCGGACAGGAGTGCCCCTCGGGAGGATACCAGGATACAACAGGTTGTCGGTATTTCTATTGCTTCTTCTCTTGTACTCTTAATCTTTAAATTCTTCATTTGCAATCGTTTAGTGCTTGATTAGTAGCTTGATCTTATTCACTTCCCTCTAGGATGTTTTCAGAAAATACCCACCTGCTCTAAAGCAACGCCCCACCCATTCCCCTCCACCACCACCCACGCATCCGATCACTACCCACCTCCCCCGTAACCTTACCCCTTCCTCCCACAACCCTACCCCTCCTCCATCGCTGCTGTGCCACCGCTGCTGTTGCAGCCCTCCCCTCCTTCGTCAATCGCACACTGCTGTACCACCATCACAGCTGCAAGAGAGAGAGGGGTACGGAAGGGGGCAGTTGCGGGCGGATTAGGGGGGCGGGGGGTGTTGCAGCTGGAAGGCGACGGGTGGAGGGACGTGGGAGGAGTGGGAGCAAGAGTAGTTTTGGATTAATTTTTTTAGGATATGAAGTTAAAAATATTTAATATTTGGCGATATCAATTTGTTGAATAAAAAGTTTAGAATATCAAGTGAACAGATATAGATAAGGATATCAAGTTACAAATAAACTTTTTTTATTGTGTTTATTTATTGTTAATGAACAATAGCCTAAAATTGGACCTTGTGGTCAAACAAATAAAGTTTATAAATAACATCGAATTGTGAAATAATTATATAAAAATGTAATTAGGCTTAGGCATCCCTCTCTCTTGCAGTGTGATGGAGGTGGAGGCGGAATCTTATCGGTACACTGAGGAGGTGGGAGGGTTCATTTGTCTACAGTCATTGATCCGACTTTGCCTGCGGATCGGTGGATTTGAGGAGCCGTCTGGAGCATCTTCGGGCTCGGGGAAGTTCCAGTTCCGTAGTGCTACAATCTTATCCGGTACACTTTTCCTCTGAGTTCTGATTATGAGTTCGTCTGGTGTAAGGGTCTGGCCAGGAAGATGCAGTTGTGTGTGTTACAAGGTTCTTCTGGGTCGCCTCTTGACGAGGGATCGCCTGAGTTCTTTGGAGTGCCAGTGCCGGACCCCAAATGTGTGCTTTGTTGTTTGGAGCCTGGGTCTATTAACATATCTTTTTCGAGTGCACTCTGGCATGGCAGATATGGTCGGAGCAGAGTC